>WBNM01038466.1:4335-15681 GCA_013399055.1 Ramphastos sulfuratus
ATTCCTGTGTGATCTGGTCTAGGAAATCCTGTTCTGGCAGGGGGATTGGACTGGATGAGCTTTTGAGGTCCCTTCCAGCCCCTGACATTCTGTGATTTTGTGAATTCCAGGTCACCTGAAAATGCTGTGAGGAGCTGGGTGGTTGTTATAATACTAAATTCCAGGTCACCTGAAAACACTGCTAGGAGCTGGGTGGTTGCCACAACACTGAATTTCAGATTGACTTAGAAGGTCAATAAGCAACAGCAGTGTGTGGGGGCAGCTGGGTGTTAGGAGAGGGAAAGGTGGTTCATTCCCTCAAGTATTTGATTTGTTAGAAGTGATAGCAAGAATATAATTAAAAAAAAAAAAAAAAAGAAATAATCATGTGCTGGAACAAGTTGCCCAGAGAAGAGGTAGCTGCCCCTTCTCTGGAAACATTCAAGGCCAGGTTGAAATAGGCTCTGAGCAACCTGATCTAGTTGAAGATGTCCCCTGGGTGTTAGACTAAATGACCTTCAAAAAGTTCATTCCAATGCAAACTATTCTGAGTCTATGAGTTGCTCTTTCTAGATCAGATTTAAGCTTGGATTGAGCTTGGAACAAGCCTTGAGGTTGTTTTACCTCAAATACTCAAACCCATTTTTTCTGTTAAAATCCTTTTTCCTGTACAGTGAGATATGTTCCAGATCTTTTTCTTTGTGAAACCAGTGGATTAAATGTAAATAATAGAGAACATACAGAAAATACTTGGTCCTTTAGTCACTAGTGACTTGTTTGGATGAGATAATTAACTGGAAGGCTTATGGTTTGTCAGAGGGATCTAAGCAGCTAAGCCTTGGTGGACATGCACTCAGCAATGCCCATCCCCATTGCCATGCTGAGCTGGCAGTGCCCTGCTGCTCTTTTGGGTAGGCACATCCTGCTTAGTTACATCTTAAAGCCTTAGAGAACAAGAGAAGTTCAAGTTTTTCTCCTCAAAGATTAGTTTGTGTGCCAGAAAAAAAAAATCACTGAAAAAAAAAAAAAAAAAAGGCATTTTGAGGGAGCTGGCTGCAACACATGGGCTTGTTGGACCATAGGTCCCCTCCAAGTTTCATACCCCAGCACTGTCTTCTAGAGTAGAGAAACAAGACAGGCAACCTAGATGCTTAACACAGAAGTGCAGTGCCTCATTTTATAATCTCTTTACTTTATTGGCTCTAGGGAGAAAGGGAATTATTCAGAGAGGAATTGTGTAAGTGCTGCCTTTGTCAAACATGTGCAAAATGAGAAATAAACATTTAAAACAGCTGAAGGGCAAAGAAGGCACTGCCAAAAAAATGCTTGTTGGAAAGAAGAAAATTAAATTTAAACCAAGTGCTACTAGTATTGCAAATGAACAAGAAACAGAACCTTCTTCTATACACAGCACAGGAGCCACAATGCAAAACCTGGGAGGGGAAGGAAGGGGAAGGGAGGTGCCAGCACCAGCAAGGGCAGCAGCACTGGCAGAATGGGTGCAGGATGCCAAATGCAAGCCAGGGCTAACTCAGGCAACCTCCACAACATCTCTCCCTACCCTGGGGGGTCTTCAAGGCCAGGCTTGATGGGGCTATGAGTAACCTGATCTAGTGTGAGGTGTCCCTGCCCCTGGCAGGGGGGTTCAAAGTAGGTGATCCTTGAGGTCCCTTCCAGCCCTGACAATTCTATGATTCTACAGCCATGCCTCCACCTGCCTGTGGTGGGACTGGCCCTGATGCTACCCCCTGACTGGGATTTGCCTGCTCTCATGGCAATCACTTGCTTGAGTGATCCCTTCTACCCACCTTCCACCCCTCCCACTGCTGCTCTCCAAGTGCCTCATAAATCAATGTTTGCAACAAACAGAGCCTTATTAGAGCAGAACCTCTTTGCTCTGCTTTGCAGCAGTGGGACACCCTGCCCATGCTGTAGGATCCACCAGACCAGAAGCATTTCTTCTATGCTGTCTAGCAAGTTTTGAAGCCCCAAACTGAAACACACCTTAGATTTGACATATGAACCATAAGACTGTGAAGCCACTGCAGCACAATATTATGAGGAGAGACTGAGGGAGCTGGGGCTCATTAGCTTGGAGAAGAGGAGCCTGAGGGGTGAACTCATCAATGTTAATAAATATTTAAAGGGTGAGTGCCAGGAGACTGGAGCCAGGCTCTGCTGGGTGATGTCTAATAACAGGACATGGGGCAATAGGTGGAAGCTGAGACATAGGAAGTTCCATGGAAACATGAGGAGAAATTTTTTCCCCTGTGAGGGTGACAGAACTCTGGAATAGGCTGCCCAGGGGAGTTGTGGAGTCTCCCTCTCTGGAGATATTAAAAACCTGCCTGGATGTTTTCCTGTGTGATCTGGTATAGGAGATCCTGCTCTGGCAGGGTGTGCTGGTTTGAGGCTAATTGGAATATTTTAATGGAGAAAATTATATTATAGGCTGTGAAAAGGAAACAATGGTGATGTCTGCTTCACTCATAGGCTTGCTGAGATGGATAAGAAAAGAATACAAAACAAAGATAAGACACTCTAGGACAGACTCGGGCTGTCTGGCTTCTTGTCTTCTCCTCTCTGCCAAGTAACCTCACTAACCACTTTTTCTTCTAACCCCTCCTGGCCGACCCTCCAAACTCACCTTGCACATAAGGCAAACCTTGGGGTAAGGTATAGGGGTGGGGAGAAGGTGGAAGGGTGGTTGGGAGCCCCTTCTGGGGTCTCTGATTTCTGGGAGAGGAGTTGTGTTTCTCTATTACCTTTAACTTGTATATGTCTGTAACTATTCCTGTCTCTTGTGTATATCTCTGCTCGTACATTGTGCTGAGCTGTAAGTAGAGCTTTAGTCCTTAACTTCCATCTGGCTGAATCTAGTCTGGGTGATTTTACAAAGTGGGGGGACAGGGAACTCCCAAACCATCACACAGGGGGTTGGACTGAATGAGCTTTCGAGGTCCCTTCCAACTCCTGACATTCTGTGATTCTGTGATGTTCTCCTCTGCAGCTCCCTGTAAGTCTAGCTGAAGCACTAGACCCCCTTATGGAGGTACCTCCATCCTTCTGCAGCCTCCAGAACACCTGACCCCTATTTTCAAGTGCTGGACTGCACAATGGATCAGTGCCCTGTGCCTTGAAGGCTGCCAAGTTTCTATGCTTAAACATTAAACATTGGACTCAATGATCAATGAAGGTCCCTTTCAACCCTGTGCTTAGTCTGGTGACTCTTTGCAAGCCACATGTAACCCAGTGCCCTGTTTGTGGAGAGCTAACAGAAAAGCACCTGCACTTCAGGAAAGGTTGCTGAATACCATGCTGGTAATCATGCCACAATGTTTACTATAGGTTTGATTGCAAAACGGATTATAAACAAACTAAAGGGGGAAAGCTAAAGAAATAAAGAGTGCAGCTGCTTCAAGCCCAGATAGTGGCTCTGGCCAATCCTTGGTGTGGGATGCTGAGGAGCAGGAGGACCCTTTCACCTCTCTGCTGAAGCTCCACAGTATGTGGCATGCAGCCACCAGCTGCAAGGAGCTCCTCTCCCTCAAGAGGAGACATCTGCACTTGCTTTACTGCCTAAAATTTGCTCATCCCATCTGATTTTTGTCTTTCTGTACTACTTAGAGGGATAAAGAACAGCCAAGACGTAGTTTGGCCCTGCTGCTGTGTTTTTGTTATGATTACAAAATATCCTAGTATCTTGGTCAGCTAAAGGAACAGGGCGTTTAATTTCTCTCCCTTGTTCTTTATGGAGATGGGCCTGAGCCATGACGTTTGGATCCAGCCCCTGCATTGAGCATTTTCAAAGCTGTGGATTGTTTGGACATGGGCTTCTGGCTCAGGCCTCTCTCCTCATGCTTTGCCCTGGGGTGCTGCCAGCCACGCTTTGGATTTTGCAGAAGGACAGAGAGGTAAAAAAAAAAAATCTGTGTTTGAGACTCACGATGACAAACTGGGGTATGACATCTCCAGAGGAAATCCATCTGAGTTGGAGAGTGGATTTCAGTGTGTGCAGACCCTGGCTTGGCATATGCTTGCTACAAGTATCTAATTAACTGATGCTCTGCTGATTGAAATGCTCGAGGCGAGGGAGCAGAATTCTGAACTCAGAAAATCAAGTATCCTCAAACACAAAACAGACATAAGCTTTGAAGGGACAAAGTTATATCACTTGCACTGCAAAAGCCCTCTGTCTTCTTCATTTTTAGTCTCCAATAGACAGATGAGGGGACAAAGCAGCTGGAGGAAAGGAGGGCAGAGCAGGCACAACTCTCCAGTGCAAACCAGTGCTGGGACAATCATCACCAGTGGAGCTTCTGCTTCCTTTGGCAGAAGCAAAGGGGGAAAGGCAGCTTCTCAGGCAGCAGAAAAAGCTGTAGAGAAAGCTGCTTCATTCTTGCTGGTCGTAGTTAAGGAAAAGGAGAAGCAAATCTGATTTGAAACTGCCCCCTCTACCAAGCTGAGGGTATGGGTGATGCTCAGATTTGACCATTTAGTGCCTGACAAATGGGGTTTGGAGGCTGCAGAAGAAGGGAAGATTTCTTCCTGCAGAGCAAGGGATAGCCAAAAGGGTGAGGGATATGATGCTGAAGAAGGACCCAAGAAAAGCGATGAAATCTAATAGAGGAATGGTTGGAAACAGCTCAAAGTAGAAAGAAAGAGAAAGGAAACATCTGTAATAGAAGAGAGAGGAAAGGTTAAGGAATGGATGAAGGGGAAATGACAGGGAAAAGGGCATTGCATGGCTGAGACCACCACAAAACGCATAGAGTACACTGGACCTGTCAGAAGAGTGATAGCAGATTTATCCCTGAGACTTCTCAGTGACTGGTCCCAGAGAAGAGCTTCTGCTCTTCCCCAGTATCTCCCAACTGCAAGACCAAGAGAAGAAGCAGATGGCAGCAGCCACCAATTGCAACTACAACCACACTGCAAACACATTAATGCTAATAACATATAGTTACATTTTGACCTCATTATGTGACAAACTGGAGTTGTAAATGAAGGGGTCCTCCAGGAGAATATCAGACCAGGCAGGTCTTAGGAGACACTCTCCCTTCACAGCTTTAATCCTGGGAGCTGCCCTTTAAACTCTGCATCCAATTGTAAGCTGAACTGCACAAGTTTTGCCCCTACACTTATGTATGTCATATAGTCAGGAAATGGGAATTATATAATCTGCCTCTGGCTTCTGCAGCTAAGCAAAACACTTCACAGGCTTACTGCAACAAACTGAAGAATTCCTTAGTAACCTGGAATGCAAATGAAATGAGATTGTTTTGCCTTTCTGATGATAGATGCTTTACATGAAGAAAAAAAAAACCCAAACCCTCATGTTAGAGCACACAGTTGAATGTCAATTCCTAGCTGAGACATACTTAGTGTGTTTTAGGATGGTTCCAGTATCCCGTTCAGCCACTTAAATCCAAAACATAAACTCTTTCCCCTCTGCTTTCCCCCTGAAGTGAGCAGATATATAACTATCTAGAGGCATGTAAATCTACAAATTTATGGCTATGTTCAAATTCAGTTTATTTGTTGATTTATCCATTTCACCTCTTTAAAGAAAGTAGAGCTAAAAGCTTTTCAAAAGCCATGTTTGTGCTGGAGGAGCATAGCTGCAGGCTCACATTTATACAGAAGCAACACTCAGCTCTCTGGACTTCTGGCACAGAAGCCACCACCATGTTTTAAAGCTTTTGGGCAGTAAGTCAGCCTACACAAGTGAAGTGGACATCTTTTAACTTACCTTCCATGCTCCTTAACTTGATCTGGGGCATGGGAATCAAAGAGGAGAGGGGAGAGGTGCATGATTTTTAGGCACCTTGGCTACTGCAGGTGTTAATGCTCCTACTAGTCTCTTGCCATCTTCTCCCATCTGTGGGAGAGGAGGCTGATGAGTCTTTATTGCTGACTCTCACCAGTGCCACTCTGGGGGAAATTAGGCAACAGAGTGGGATCTCAGCTCCATCTGTCCTTTCTTCCTCCCTTCTCCTCTGTGGGGACCCGGGACCTGATCTAAATCCACTGATGTCAACAAGAGTCTGATCAAAGGGGCCTGGACAAGAGCCCAAGGGCATTGTCTCCAAGAACTATTTGTGGCAAATGGATGTGTCTTCAAGGAAGCTCCCTGACTTCAAGATTAAGCATAATCTACTTTTAAACATCAGGTGGAGCAATCTCCTGTTTAGGTCCTGATCCAGGAAATCATTGAGTACTTACTTAACTTTAAGCATCTTATTAAGTTCCATGCTATCCAGCATGAGACCAGAATACAAGCTCACAAGTCTTGGGTTTAAGCACATAATTAAAGGTAAGCATGTGGCTAAGTGTTTTGCTGAATGGGGATGAAATTATGGGCATGCTTAGGTGCTGTGCTGAACCGCAGAGACAGGGGCTGCTTTGTACTTGCTGAGAGCAGAGAATCACAGAATCAACCAGGTGGGAAAAGNGCAGCTCTTACTACACTGCCTAAGACCAAAGGGTTAAGGAGCAAACAAAGCACTGAGCAAGCTTGAGGAGCAACTGTCTCTTAGGAGAATTGGTAGGACTTCAAGACCTGCTGCAGAATTATTGGCAAAAAGAGGGAAATTTTTGCATGCCTCGGTAGCCTGAGTGGCTTCTGCAGGCTTTTCCCCATTTGGCTTTTCCTTCATCTCCCTTATCTTTCTAGACAGGGCTTGCAGGCATGCCAAGAAAAGCATAGCCAAAAGCAGACCAGCATAGAGAAAAGGGAATGTGGAAACAGAACAAGATGGAAAAGCTTCTGAAATGCCTCCTAGAAGCTTGTAGGCTGTTAGATATTTCATTCCTGCTGTAATGTGAGCAGGAAGGACAGCTCTAGAGCCTCTTTCTTTAGGTGTATGGGCACACCCCTAATCTGAAGCTGTCCTTTGAGTGCGACTGCTCAGAAAACGAAGTGCATGGGCAGTCGGGCGACACTACATACGGTCCGAAAACTGAGAACAGGCTGTGATTTAGAGACCGCGGAGATGGAGAGCTGTGCGGCGGGACCCGAGGAGGTGCGCATCCCTGGAGCGCTGGTGCCACCTGCTGCCCTGCCGCTTCTCCATCCCACGGGCTTCCTGATGCTTTCTTTACCAGAAGCTTTCGCTGCCTTTTCAGGAGCTGCAGCTTTCTCTTTGCCTAAAAATCTCAATGAGCAAAAGAAACATCTCTCCTTCTGCATTTCTGGTTTGAAGTATTCAATTTGCTCTGCAAGTTTTGTAAAGATGACGATGCCCAATAGGCTTAATATTATTGCTCTTAATATTACTGGGCTAGATGCCACAATTAACACCTTCTTTAACTGGCACCTTCGTTTATCCCAAACCTCCATGAGCTGTGTAGAAACAAATCAGTCCTCCCAGAGGGATGGGAGAGCTACCCAGCCCTCACTTCCACAGCATCCAGAGGATGACAGAGGCATCCTGCACTGGGAACTACATAGAATCACAGAAACTTAGAGATTGAAAGAGACCTCCAGAAATCATCAAGTCCAACCTCCCTGCCAAGGCAGGATCACCCAGGGTGGTTCACACAGGAATGCATCCAGGCAGGTTTTGAAAATCTCCAGAGAAGGAGACTCCACAATCTCTCTGGGCAGCCTGTTCCAGTGCTCCATCACCCTTACTGTAAAGATGTTTCTCCTCATGGGTTTCTTCATTGAAAGAAGAAGTTTCATGCTCTTAGGTTTCTTCATTGAGCTCTCTACTCTGCTCCAGGAGTATCAGGTATGTGGGAACAAGTTCTTGGAGTGACTTCAGTGACGAGAAGGCACTGCTGGATTGCATTGCCACATATTGCTGTCTAGACCTTATTGCTGTCTACAACTGCCTGAAGGGTGGTTGTGGCCAGCAGGAGGTTGCTTTCTTCTCTCCCGCAACCAGCACCAGAACAAGAGGTCACAGTCCCAAGCTGTACCAGGGGAAGTTTAGGCTGGAGGTGAGGAGAAAGTTCTTCACTGAGAGAGTCATTCCCCACTGGAATGGGCTGCCCAGGGAGGTGGTGGAGTCACTGACCCTGGAGGTGTTCAAGGCAGGTTTGGACGTGGCACTTGGTGCCATGGTCTAGTCTGGAGGTCTGTGGTAACGGGTTGGACTTGATGATCTTTGAGGCCTCTTCCAACCTTGGTGATACTGTGAACAGAATTCAGTCACCTTCTTGTGCCAGAGTAACACCACATCACAGCAGTAAAAGGAAGGACACAGATATATGCAGAATGAAACTGGTGTAAGAATGCTAACAGTGGTGAACACCAGTGTCTTGACAGTGTAGGATGCCCAGACTGAAGCCTCATTTCACATGAATTGCTGGAGCAACATGGGCTTCAGCTCTGGTCATGTGTATGGGACCTGTGTTATTCCTATTTGTGTGGCATGAAGCCATTGTTCTGTGATCCAGGTGAAGAAGGAATTATCCTTAAACCCTTCCTCTGCAAGATCTGCTTGTCAAGAGTGCAGCCCACCAGCCAGACTAGAGTAGGGAGGGCCCTGCTGGGGGAGGCTGGAGCGGGCAGAGCCTCGCTGAGGGAGGCCGGAGCAGGGAGAGCCCTGCAGGGGGAGGTTGGAGCGGGGAGAGCCCTGCCAAAGGAAGCTAGAGTGGGGAGAGCCCTGCATCTCTGCATGTTCTCTGACAGAATTCCCAGTGGTTCTTCTGTAGGTTTCCAAATCTAAGGAAAACATGGCAGTGCCTGTTACTCACACCCTCTGAAATCCTCTAGATACTCTGGTTTGTTCCCCGGGAAAGTCTGAAACAGGTGATATTAAGGGGTGTGTGGTGTCCACCAACCCATCTGGAGTACTGTGTACGGTTCTGGAGCCCCCAGCACAGGAAGGACATGGAACTGTTGGAGCCAGTCCAGAGGAGGGCCACAAAGATGATCAGAGAGGGCTGCAGCAGCTCTGCTATGAGGACAGGCTGAGAGAGTTGGGGCTCTGCAGCCTGCAGAAGAGAAGGCTTCCAGGAGACCTTAGAGTAGCCTTCCAGTATCTGAAGAAGGTCTGCAGGAAGGCTGGGGAGGGACTATTGACAAGGTCTTGCAGTGACAGGACACAGGGCAATGGGTTTGAACTGGCAGAGGGGAGATTGAAACTGGATGTTAGGAGGAAGTTCTTTGCTGTGAGGGTGGTGAGACACTGGCACAGGTTGCCCAGGGAGGTTGTGGCTGCTCCCTGCCTGGAGGTGTTCAAGGCCAGGTTGGATGAGGCCTTGAGTGACCTGTGCTAGTGGGAGGTGTCTCTGCCTATGGCAGGGGGTTGGAACTAGATGATCTTTGAGGTCCCTTCCAACCTTACCATTCTATGACTCTATGATTCCAATCCACAGGTCCTGACAGAGCCATACCTGCCAGGTTCATCCCAACTTAAGCCAGCACCTGCCAGGAGTCCTCATTCCAAAGAAGCACAAGAAGGAAAGGGAGGGGGAGCACCACTCTGCTGCATCCTACACTGTGCCAACGCAGAGTAGAGATTCAGCAGCAGAGCTTTCTGAATAAAATGCTCATTCAAAGCACTCAGTGCAGCACATCATGCATATACCAACAGGACAGGACTACACACACAGAGCTCCCATTCCCAGTCTGACACCCAGCTTAGCCTCCAAAGACACTTCCTTTCAGACGCTGTGCACTCAGATTTATGAGGCAGCTTTATGGACTGATACTTCCTCACATTTTACTAGTTTGATTAATTCAGCTGGCACCTCTGATCTCACTTCCACTACTAATATTTTCTCTTGAATGGGATGACTCTATAGTCTCACCATTCATGTGTCTGAGTCAGATTTTACATCAAAGATGTCCCGGGTTTTATACTGTCAGAAGCAATTTTGTCCCAGAAGAATGAAGATTGTGATTATCCCAGGAGGAAAGCTGTCAACTCAGCTCTGTGTAGAAAAACTGCTGTCTACAAAAGCTTATATTGGACACCCTTTGGCAGACTGCCCTCTTAAAAAAAAAAGTCCACTGTTACCTACATGAAAGACTTTTCCTAAGAGTGTTTGTGTGTTTGCTGACTTGGCTCATACAGCAATTTCAAATGAGAAGAAATTAAGTGCGTGTGTGTGGGTTTCACAAGTGTCATTTTTCAGGGCAATGCACAGCAAAGCAACAAAGGGAAGCATGAGGAAGACTCATTTGGAGATGAGATTGACAGATGCTGAGCTTCAGTGATGCTCTGTACCTGCATTAGATCCAGAATACTGCTGGACCATGTATTACAGAAATGACCAAGACTCAGTTTAGGCTTTTCAAGGCTGCTCCAAACACAGAGGTTCTCCCAACCTTTGCTCATTTCAGCAGGTTTTATTCAAGATGCACCATCATAATCTGCCCCTGTAGGCATCTGGACTTCAGAGGTGGAACACTACAGTGCTAGCTCCCAGAGAGGCAGCTATGCTGGGCTACCTATAGTATTAGAATATGTAATAAACTCTTCTTCACCCTTAAGTAGGCTGACTATGAGTTGGTTTAAAACCAACACAAACAATATTTTATGCAGAACTGCTTTACTATGGTCACACCAGTATTTCTCTTGTGCTGCTTGACATGAAGAACATCTCTTGGGGGGTCACTTTGCACATAGGACTGTGGGACACTCCTGAGCCCTGTAAATCAGCTTTGTGTCCATCTGAGTTGATGTGGTCATCTGGGAAGAAAACTGCCAGTGAGCAAGCCTGGTTTGCCTTATTGACATCAGATAGGGAAGAGTAGATTTAGGTTGGGTGTTAGGGAGAAGTTCTTCCCCATGAGGCTAGTGGAACACTGGAACAGGTTGTCCAAGGAGGTAGTTGAGGCCCCATCCCTGGAGCTATTCAAGATGAAGCTCATGAGAGTTCTAGGCAGCCTAATCTAGTAGACAATGCCCTTGCTGACTACAGAGGGGGTTGGACTGGATGACCTTTGGAGGTGCCTTCCAACCCAGACCATTCTGTGATTCTAATTGAAGCAAGCACAAGAAACCCAAAGGCTGAAGGACAAAAACGTTGGTTGTGATTTCATGAAGCACATTTGCTCAAGACCTTAATACAAACTGAATTTAAGGGAACCTCAGTATGAGCTGACAGTGGAATAGGTGTTTGTGTGATGTACTACTTTCAGGCTTAATTACACAATGTAACAAATAAGGGGGGAAAATAAAAGCCCAAGACATAATTGTGGAAAATATAAAAGAAAAAGCCTGAGTGTCAAAGTCAAAAGGTGAAGAAAGTAGCTGATTTGGAAAGTCTACAGCATGAAAACTGCAAGCAGCCACTCAGCTCAGAAGGAGAGGTTTCTCCCTTTAAACCAACGCCTTCCAGGCTGAATCTAACATGGTGCTACCTCCTATAACTTAAAAAAAAAAGTATCACAGTATAAGTAAGGTT
>WBNM01038467.1:0-28676 GCA_013399055.1 Ramphastos sulfuratus
GGTCGTTGTTAGGGGGGGTCGTCATCTGACCTCCGGGGGGGGTTGATAGGAGGAAGCTATCATCCTTATCCTTGCTCGCGGGCATTGTCCTTGTTAACGATCCTTGCTTAAGTACACCGTTTTCATATCAACAGCGTATCTTACAGAGTTTGCAACAGTTTGTCGTGAGACAGGATCTTGTGGATCTGCATGTCTGTCACTTGGCTAAGCTTTTATTCCTTCTTTTTTTAATGAACAATCTTAACGAACTTATCACAAAGGGTCTAGCTCAAAGCACTAAGCCTTGATTATTTCGCAGACCAATGCATTTCAGCTATTACTTTTTACTTTGTTTACTCAGAGCGCTACTCAAATTTTGAGTACATATTTTGCTATACGGTACATAAAAGACTAAAAAGATAGCTAGCTTTGCCTCCAGTCTCTCAAAAATATGCCCAGAAATGCTAGAAATTCTGCATTTCCCTTCCGTAGCCGCGAATTGCTCAGAGATCAGCTTTGTAGGAGCCCAGCCAGGATACAGCTTTCAGTAGGCACACCGCTGCCCCTCCCTCCATCTCTCCCGCACGTCGCCCACATTCGTCATCTGCCTGTGTGGTAGGGGCCTTTGGGGGCACGAAGGGGCACAGCAGGCGCCCCCAGCGCCGTCTGCCTGCGCTGCCGGAGGGGCGGGCCCGCGCTCGGGGCCGCGGCTGAAGCCGTGAGAGGCGGCTGGGACCTCCTGCGGTGGCTGCCCGCTCGGGCCTGCGGCCGGCACAGAAACACCTCCCTCTAGTGAGCAGAGGCGCCCGCGCAGCCTACCGGCACGGCCGGCAACAACACCGCGCGCTCCGCCGCCGCTGCCAGCTTGGCCTTCGGTCTCGGATTCGGCGTAAGCCTGCGAACGCGCTTTGGCTCGGAGAAAGCAGAAGCACCGGGCACCCGATCCGGGCATCAGCGGGCTGAGCTCTGCGGTGTGCCCGGGCGGCCAAGAAGGCCAAAGGCATGCTGGCCTGTGTCAGAACCGTGTGTGTCCAGGAGGAGTAGGGAAGTGACTGTGCCGCTGTACTCCACCCTGGTGAGGCCAGGGCTTGAGTACCGTGTTCATTTTCCGGTGCCTCAGTATAGAAAAGACAGAGGTTGTGAAGTGTGCCCAGAGCAATGAGGCTGGTGAGGGGTTTGGAGGGCATGTCGTATGAGGAGTGGCTGAGGGAGCTGGGGTGGTTTAGTCTGAAGAAGGCTAAGGGGACACCTTACTGCTCTCTACAACTGATGAGCCTCGTGTTGGTCTCTTCTCCCAAGTAGGAGAGACAGGATGAGAAGAAATGGGTTTAAGTTTAGATTGGACTTTAGGAAGAACTTATTTCCTGAGAGGGTGTGAGGCATAGGAATAGGCTGTCCAGGGAGGTGGTGGAGTTACCATCCCTGAAAGTGTTCAAGAAGTGTGTGGATGAGGCACTTCAGAATATAATTTACTGGTCATGGTAATTGGGATATGGTTGGACTCAGTGATTCTAAAGGTCTTTTTTCACCTTAATGATTCTATGAAAAGCAGCCCTTGTGGGCGAGGGGGTCTTAAATTAACACATCTGGGAGAAGAGTACAGCATATCTGTCCCAGGATATTGGGGAATCTTAGGCTTGTGCAGGGATCTGAGCTAGTTGTGGAAAGACACTTCTTTTTGCAACTGCTCTGGAAAAAAATCTTCAGTTTAGCAAAGAAACCCTGAGAATGCACCTGGGTGTTTTTTGAGAGTTAGAGACACCTGATACAGGTAGAAGGTGCTGGACTTCTCAGAACGACTGTAATGCTGTCATATTTTGTTTTAATGAAGATAACAGTATAGATTTTTACATGAGAAAACAGCAACATCAGGACTTGCAAATTATTACAAACCATTTAGTAAGCTAAATACTATCATAATTACCTTATTCACAATGTGTATTACCTGTTGGCATCGACACAATTCAGATCTCATTTTAGAAATTCCTCCAGGCAGCAATCATCATTATGAATTGCTAAAAGTGGCTGAATGACTCAGTCTCTTAATTTAATTGGGCAGAGTTACACGTTGTCTCTATACCAGCTGTGCTATCTTTTATTAAAAAAATGACTGTGGCATAACCTTTGTGTTCTATTTAAAGTAATTTCTACTGTACCCATATTACTTTCCCATCTAGCCACAGTGCTAGCAGAGTGAGAGTATGAAAACAGCAATTAACCCAGTGGAACACATGAAAAAAAAAGGAGGGAACAAGGAGACTTTGAGTCCTGTGGTATCTGAAAAGAAAGGAAAGAACTGGACTGCCAAGGGTGATATCTCACAATGTCCTACACCGTGCATTGTCCTGGCCCCTAGCAAAACTCCAACTGAATTTCACTGAGCAAAGACTTTATCTTATAAAAAGTTGCACATCTGATTTGCGAGCATTCTGCAGTGTGCCAGCACTGTTGTAGCAGTGCTGCCTGTGTGCTGTATCATATAGGTGGTATACTGAGCACACATGTCCTGATAGCTGCATGGGACATAACTCTTGCTAAGGTCAGTGAGAAGACTGGAAATGGAATGGCACCTCATCTTGATTTTGTTTTCTGTAAATCCAATCTGTAAATGATATGACAGGGAAGTACATTCTTCTCATTTTTGCCAGGTTTCCAGATTTGGGGTTTGGTTTTGTTTGTTTGTTTTGTTGGTTGCTTTGTGGTGAAGAAATCAGAGTCTGTAACAGAAAGCAAATAAGGATATAGACAGCCAAACCCCCTAAACATCACTTCACCGTCTTGGTCTTATCCAAAGTTTCCAACTGAAGTGTAGCAGCTTCAATGTGTTAAGCCAGTAATATATATACTCAAAAAAGTTAAGATCCCATGAAGTCTTTGGAACTGCTGTCACTGAATGAAACTATTAAAAAAGGTGAAAGCCACTTAAGTCAGAAACGTACTTCAGGGAAACTCACTTTCTGCAGTGGAGTAATAAAAAAAAACATTCCCTTGCTTTTCCTAATGCTTTTAGTGATAATGGGGAAGTGCTGTGAAACATTGTATTAAAAGTAAGGACAAGGTGAGAGGAAACATCTCCTCATTTCTTCATTACCAAAACTTCATATCCTCTCATGCCACATTTTTGTGGTGTAAGAGAGAAAAGGACAAGCATTGCTTTAGGCACTTGTGATTAATTTCTGGACTCTTATCTTTCTTCAGTTCCCAAGAGTCATGTTCTTACAGGATGTGTAAAATGCTGTGACATGTAAGTTTTCAACCCCTCGTCTGCCTAGTCTTCCTAGATGGCTGTGAGTAGAGAAGCTTTAGTCTTTTCCGCATTTTTAGATCTGTGATTCTAGCCTCTACCAACAAATGTCTCCAAACTTAAATCAAGGTCNGGGCTGAGCTCTGCGGTGTGCCCGGGCGGCCAAGAAGGCCAAAGGCATGCTGGCCTGTGTCAGAACCGTGTGTGTCCAGGAGGAGTAGGGAAGTGACTGTGCCGCTGTACTCCACCCTGGTGAGGCCAGGGCTTGAGTACCGTGTTCATTTTCCGGTGCCTCAGTATAGAAAAGACAGAGGTTGTGAAGTGTGCCCAGAGCAATGAGGCTGGTGAGGGGTTTGGAGGGCATGTCGTATGAGGAGTGGCTGAGGGAGCTGGGGTGGTTTAGTCTGAAGAAGGCTAAGGGGACACCTTACTGCTCTCTACAACTGATGAGCCTCCTGTTGGTCTCTTCTCCCAAGTAGGAGAGACAGGATGAGAAGAAATGGGTTTAAGTTTAGATTGGACTTTAGGAAGAACTTATTTCCTGAGAGGGTGTGAGGCATAGGAATAGGCTGTCCAGGGAGGTGGTGGAGTTACCATCCCTGAAAGTGTTCAAGAAGTGTGTGGATGAGGCACTTCAGAATATAATTTACTGGTCATGGTAATTGGGATATGGTTGGACTCAGTGATTCTAAAGGTCTTTTTTCACCTTAATGATTCTATGAAAAGCAGCCCTTGTGGGCGAGGGGGTCTTAAATTAACACATCTGGGAGAAGAGTACAGCATATCTGTCCCAGGATATTGGGGAATCTTAGGCTTGTGCAGGGATCTGAGCTAGTTGTGGAAAGACACTTCTTTTTGCAACTGCTCTGGAAAAAAATCTTCAGTTTAGCAAAGAAACCCTGAGAATGCACCTGGGTGTTTTTTGAGAGTTAGAGACACCTGATACAGGTAGAAGGTGCTGGACTTCTCAGAACGACTGTAATGCTGTCATATTTTGTTTTAATGAAGATAACAGTATAGATTTTTACATGAGAAAACAGCAACATCAGGACTTGCAAATTATTACAAACCATTTAGTAAGCTAAATACTATCATAATTACCTTATTCACAATGTGTATTACCTGTTGGCATCGACACAATTCAGATCTCATTTTAGAAATTCCTCCAGGCAGCAATCATCATTATGAATTGCTAAAAGTGGCTGAATGACTCAGTCTCTTAATTTAATTGGGCAGAGTTACACGTTGTCTCTATACCAGCTGTGCTATCTTTTATTAAAAAAATGACTGTGGCATAACCTTTGTGTTCTATTTAAAGTAATTTCTACTGTACCCATATTACTTTCCCGTCTAGCCACAGTGCTAGCAGAGTGAGAGTATGAAAACAGCAATTAACCCAGTGGAACACATGAAAAAAAAAGGAGGGAACAAGGAGACTTTGAGTCCTGTGGTATCTGAAAAGAAAGGAAAGAACTGGACTGCCAAGGGTGATATCTCACAATGTCCTACACCGTGCATTGTCCTGGCCCCTAGCAAAACTCCAACTGAATTTCACTGAGCAAAGACTTTATCTTATAAAAAGTTGCACATCTGATTTGCGAGCATTCTGCAGTGTGCCAGCACTGTTGTAGCAGTGCTGCCTGTGTGCTGTATCATATAGGTGGTATACTGAGCACACATGTCCTGATAGCTGCATGGGACATAACTCTTGCTAAGGTCAGTGAGAAGACTGGAAATGGAATGGCACCTCATCTTGATTTTGTTTTCTGTAAATCCAATCTGTAAATGATATGACAGGGAAGTACATTCTTCTCATTTTTGCCAGGTTTCCAGATTTGGGGTTTGGTTTTGTTTGTTTGTTTTGTTGGTTGCTTTGTGGTGAAGAAATCAGAGTCTGTAACAGAAAGCAAATAAGGATATAGACAGCCAAACCCCCTAAACATCACTTCACCGTCTTGGTCTTATCCAAAGTTTCCAACTGAAGTGTAGCAGCTTCAATGTGTTAAGCCAGTAATATATATACTCAAAAAAGTTAAGATCCCATGAAGTCTTTGGAACTGCTGTCACTGAATGAAACTATTAAAAAAGGTGAAAGCCACTTAAGTCAGAAACGTACTTCAGGGAAACTCACTTTCTGCAGTGGAGTAATAAAAAAAACATTCCCTTGCTTTTCCTAATGCTTTTAGTGATAATGGGGAAGTGCTGTGAAACATTGTATTAAAAGTAAGGACAAGGTGAGAGGAAACATCTCCTCATTTCTTCATTACCAAAACTTCATATCCTCTCATGCCACATTTTTGTGGTGTAAGAGAGAAAAGGACAAGCATTGCTTTAGGCACTTGTGATTAATTTCTGGACTCTTATCTTTCTTCAGTTCCCAAGAGTCATGTTCTTACAGGATGTGTAAAATGCTGTGACATGTAAGTTTTCAACCCCTCGTCTGCCTAGTCTTCCTAGATGGCTGTGAGTAGAGAAGCTTTAGTCTTTTCCGCATTTTTAGATCTGTGATTCTAGCCTCTACCAACAAATGTCTCCAAACTTAAATCAAGGTCCCTCTTTAGTGCAAACAAACGAGCAAAACTTAGTAAGAGTTTCATGGCCTTAAAGCTGAAGGGAGAGAGTTACGTTGTGGTGTGGCATCAGCAGAGCAGAGAAGAGGAAGGATGGATTTTTCACTGCCCCTTTGTGTCCCTGTAGGCAATGTGTTGTCTGAAGTTCTGGTTGCTCCTGAGAGGTTTTGTAGCCTCTGTAGCTGTTGTCTTCTGGAGTTTACCATCTGTAGAATGCCCAACCAGAGGATAGAAATTAAATCTAGGACACTCCAGGCCATAAAGCAGTGATCTCTTTTTAGCAAGATGCTTCATTTATGAGACTTATTAGCAAGTTTAACCTTACCGACATCCTCAAGCACACAGCTGCTGTATCACTCTTCCTTCACTATTCCAGCTTTGAAAGAAGTTGGCTTATACAGAGAGTCAGGCTCTTTTTTGCTCTGTACCTGATCTTGTGTGCACTACACAATGGTCCCAAGTGCAGGATAGCTGGGAAAGGTGTCTGTGATTCCCTGCTGGATGGGATGCACAACCAGAGTCCACATCAGCTTTCTTGGGCTAAGGGTACAGAAGCCTGGGTATTGCTTTACATGGATGCTTTACATGCACCCACTGGGCTACCATGTGCAAGGCAAACATCTCTTGTGTGTCCCTTAAAGAGTGATCATTCTGGTGCTAGCTATTAGGGAGAAGTCCAGGCACTGGGCAGAAGAGGCCAGGTTTCAGAGAGGAGTGGGTATCCTAAACTGACCAGAAGTGACATGTCCTGGCTACACTTCATAGAATCAGAGAATGTCAGGGGCTGTAAAGCACCTCGAAAGATCATCTAGTCCAACCCCCCTGCCAGAGATACCAGATGATACAGGAATGCATCCAGGTGGGTTTTGAATATCTCCAGAGAGGAAGACTCCACAACTCCCCTGGATGTTCTGTCATCCTCACAGTGAAAAAATTCCTTCTCCATGTTTAAATGAAACTTCCTATGCCTCAGCTTCCAACCATTGCCCCTTGTCCTGCCATCAGGCATCACCGAGCAGAGCCTGGCTCCATTCTCCTGGCACTCACTCTTTACATATTTATAAACATTGTTGAGGTCACCTCTCAGTCTTATCTTCTCCAAGCTAAAAAGCCCGAGCTCCCTCAGTCTCTCCTTGTAAGAGAGATGTTCCATTCCCGTAATCATCTTTGTGGCTCTGCGTAGACACTCTCAAAGCAGTTCCATGTCCCTCTTGAACAGAGGCCCCAGGACTGGACACAGTACTCCAGATGAGGCCTCACTAGGGCAGAGTAGAGGGGCAGGAGAGCCTCTCTCGACCTACTAGGCACAGCCCTTCTAATACACCCCAGAATGGCTTTGCCCCTTCTGGTCACGAGTGCACACTGCTGGCTCATGGGCAACCTCCCATCAACTATGTACATTATCTCATTCTCAGATTAGCCTGACTGCTTCTGAACCACTGTCCCTAATTGCATCCTTATTGACACAGAAATCATAGAATCATAGAATGGTTGGAAGGGACCTCCAAAGGTCATCTAGTCCGACCTCCTCTGCAGTCAGCAGGGACATCCTCAACTAGATCAGGTTGTCCAGAGCCCTGTCAAGCGTCACCTTGAATATTTTGAGGGATGGGGTGCAAACCACCTCCCTGGGCAGCCTGGTCCAGTGTTTCACTGCCCTCATGGTAAAGAACTTGTTCCTAACATCCAATCTAAATCTGCTTTTCTCTAGTTTAAAGCCATTGCCCCTTGTCCTGTCACCACAGGCCTTTGTAAACAGTCTCTCTCCATCCTTCTTGTAGACCCCCATCAGGTGCTGGAAGGCTGCTATTAGCCTCCTCTTCTCCAGACTGAACAACCCCAGCTCCCTCAGCCTGTCTTCCTAGCAGAGGTGCTCCAACCCCTTGATCATTTTTGTGGCCCTCCTCTGGACCTGCTTCATCAGCAATCCTGGCTCCTACCTGACCACCCCTATCTCTTTTCTCTTAACTAGTAACATCTTTCTTTTGTTCTGTTGTCTCACTTCATACCGTGCAGACTATTTCCTCTCCTTCTCTAGCTTTCTATTTGTTTCCTGCCTTTAAGATGGAGGACAACAGCATTTTGTTTTTCTGAAAATAACAATATTTAAATAATTGAAAAATTACCTGGACTGTGAATCTATTAGGGCTTATTCAAGAAATAAATGAGAGGGAAAAAGGGGTCTGAATTGAGATTACTTTCATTCTGCAAAGTGCTGTGTGATTATGCAAAGCTATTCTCTTATGTTTTCTGCCAGACAAAATATGTAGACAATTTCCTTGCCTTTTGGAGGTGAAATGCTGTACATGTGCAAAAATGCTGTGTCTGTTCCTTGAATTAAAATGAGACCTTACATAGCTGGTAAATTGCACACTGCTAGGGTGAGCAGACTGGCAGCTCAGAACTGAGCCTTGATTTCACAGCACATTGCTTGTCTCAGCAGCGAGGCATCCTGGAACGGGCTTGATCTGGTTTTTGGTCTGTAACTCATTGTGTAAATGCCAGCCAAATTAAAGCAAAGCAGATGGGACAAGTCATTTGAAGATTAATGAAGCTACTTGCATTAAAAAGTAACTTTAGATACATATTTTAACGAAAATTATCCTTCCTGTTTCCTAATAGCTGGTCAGGAAAAGGATCAAGCAGTGCGAGCAACTAAAGCTTGGAAGAACACACCTAAGAAGAATTATTACAAGTGATTAACTCTTTACAGAGTTAATACCTATTAAAATGAATTACCATGTCAAAGACTTGTATTTTGTCTGGTACCCACATCACTTTGTGAATGCTACCATTTCTACTAAAATGTAGAAGTAAAGCAAGCTCTGAGAAGTACTTTAGGGATTATTCACAATGCAGTCTAATGTTGAAAAGTTCTCATTCTCTTGTGGCATTTGCAGCTTCCTTCAAAACTTCTGCTGAACAGTGACATTTTCCATTGTATAACTGCCTATATTTCATATGAAAGAGAAACGAATGTCAGGATTCAGGATAGTAAACAAATTCTTTTTAACATTACAAAAAATGCAGCTCAACCTTAAAGATGCTCTGAAAGATGATCATGAAATAATCTCTAAATCTTTATCCAAAATTGTCGTGGAAGCCCAAAATAGGCCTAAACATGTCCTGGCTTGCCCAGACATGTTTTCTGCTCTCTCTCCTTCTGCTGATGGGAGAAGCAACTGCAGGAAAGGAAGACAAAGGGCTTGGTGCCTCCATGTCTGCCCAAACCTGTTTACAGGGTGCCTGTACGTGTTTATACACTTGTTTGGGGGCTGCCCAAAAAAAGGTAAAAATAAGCCCTGATTTCACCTAATATGGTTAAACTTGGCAAAATGCCATTCTGACTGGCTGATCTGTGGCCAAAAAACCATTGGTCTTGGGATGCATTGATAAAAAGAGATGAGCAGGTAACATAATGTGCTTTTGCCTTATTGTGCTCTCTGCTTCTGGCAGCGCTCTACCTCATTGCTCTCTGCCATTGCGTCCTGCCATGTTAAGCTATAAGCTGGCTTGCTACATAATAACAAGCCCTGATGCTCTGGGTTTGTCTACCTGGAAACCTCCTGTGCCTTAAGTTTACCAGGAATATGCCTTAGGTGCCTTCACATGATAGGCTTGCTTAAGCAATGTGACATTGTGCCAAGGCTGCACATCTACAAGACTGGGAGTCTTGGAAGAACACAGATCATCTAAGAGGAACCAGGACAAGGTCAGAAATTGTCTGCCTCTCTCCCAACAACACCCTCACTAGAGCCTGGGAAGCCTGAATGGCTAGGAAGACATCGACAGAGCTCCCTGCAGGTGTTTGGCTGCTGTCTGGAAACTGTAGTTATCCACAGGAGTCCAGAGATAAAACTTGCGAGTAAATACTCAAAAGCCTCTTTAGCAATACTCTGCAACAAACTCTCTATATCTAATTCCAAATGCCCTCTGCCTTAAGCATAAAGGAGCTTCTCGAGCCCTCTAGTGGGCAAGCAGTACAATCAACCGCAAGATCCTCCAGTTCTAATGGTTGTTATATTATTGCTAGTTATTTCTTAAGTGTTCTAGATTCTGTTATCATCTATGTAATGTTTTCATGACTGTTGCAAAGAACCTATTATTATTAAAAAATTGTGGCTGGTAGCAAGAGTTCTGAATATCAAAATTAATAAATTATATTAATTTAGAAAAAAATACCATCTCGCATCTATATTACCTGCCATTACAGAAATTCCAGCCAATCACAAACTGCAAGTGTTAAATATTTCCAATATTGCCCTAATCTCTGAGCATGTCATGTCTCTCAAACTTCAGTGCTGGTCAGCTCTGGAGGCTTGTCTCTTGCATGCCACTGTGCTGGTTTATGATACAGCTTCTCCCTGTGCAAGTCCTCAGTGATTATTAGGTACTAAGAGACTAACAGCATTTTAAATTAAGAGATTGAGATTAAGCTTGTATTTGGTTCATGAGTTGGAGGTATTTAATGCAAAGGAGAATCACACAAACAGAAACCTAATGCAAAACCTTACTAGAACATTGGAGACCATCTCTGTAAGGAGCCACGGTCCTCTGCCAGAGATAGATCAGGATTTCTGAACTGTTTGAATAATCCATCCTCTTCGTCTGTGCCCTGAGATAGCTACTGCCATACTCTTCTTCAGGAGTAATACTTGGTATTTCAAGGGAGAAGCATGCAACTCTCCAAGTCAGAAGACAACTAAACTGTGACATTTAGAGATCAATGAAATTATCTGTGCTGTTTTTGTATACAGAGTCCTTTCATGAACAAAAATTAGAGGCTGTGCAAATGAAAAACTGTGTAAGCTTTCTCAGGGGTGATTTTCTATTAGAAATGTTAGAAAGTGACCCCTGGTCCCACTCCTCCAAATCCAAACCTTCTAACAGATACCTGGTAAAGCATGCTTTGATGCAGCCATTCCTCTACTGCACCTCCAAAATGACTGTCATCTTAAAAGATTGAGCAATCATGTCTTGATTCAGAAATTTTCCCCCTCTGTATTCTGTTCTGTAAACAGCTTCACCCCATGTTTCCATCCTTTTCTGAAGTTCTTCACTGAATAAGAAAGCACATAATCTAAAGCTTGTCCTTACACTCCTGCTGAATCTGGCCCTAAATGGCCAAGCCAAGTCTAAGTAGGAATGATGACTGTCCAAATGCTGAAGCTTTTATTACAGGAAACCTTAAGGAAATACAAATACTTGATGCAATATGGCACATTTGTGAAACATACAACCTGTAAAAACAGAATTTTAGCATTTTCTTGCACTGAATAGAAGCAGTAAATTCCTTTTGTATAAAGGCTGGTTAAATTTCATAAAACTATGATGCTTAAAAGCTGTCTTACTTCTAAAGGGCAAAAGAATAAAGTGCTTAATCCATGTGAACACACCATTTGACTATTGGGCAAATTGGTCTATAAACTGGAGGCAAGAATCCTATCAATCAAACCACAACATATAGTTCCACTTGTTTGTTTTTCTTACAGTAAAGTGCTGAACATGTTGGCTGCTTCTATTACTGTGAATGGCTGGTTTGAAATACAGATTTGGTTTCATTTTTGTACATCTTGCCCCACTAAATTAGCCTCTAATATAAAGCACCACGTAAAAAAGCTACCATATTGATACAAAACTAATGCACATGAAATTTCATCAGTCATCTCTTTCCAAGTCCAACGCTTGCCAATCCAAACAAGGCCTCTTGTCTCCCAGGCTTCATTACGAGGCGAGTGATTATTTTGTTCTTCTGGAATATACACAGGGATTCAGTGAAACTACTACTGTGGTTTCTGAAGGCATTACATAGCCCAAAGTACATGCAGTTAAACAGCAGGACAGTAATTCACTCCCTTACCACATATCACATAGCAGATTTTGATGATGCCACATGACTCTTTAAAATAAGGCAATTATGAAACTTACGATTGTGTGTAACATCAGAGCTTGATAATGTAGACCTGAGTGCACTGTATCTGAGTTTAAGTCAGTTTATAGCATATTACATGAGGAGACTGGTTGTGATCATGCAGGTTATTAGCTGAATTTTTGACATTTAGATGTTGATTATGCTGGCTTTTGGAACTGCATTGATTTTTACAACAGAATGTCATTATAGCATTTGCAATGATATCAAGAACAGAACTTCAGCCTGATCTTCCTCTACAGAAGCTCATTAGAGATTCACATAAGAAGACAAGCAACACGTGCTATTGCCATGGAAACAAGATGGAATAGTATGAAGCAGTATAGTCCATATTCCAAAATAGAGAGGACGAACTAACAATTATAGCACAAGACTGACAGGTTTTTTATCTGCACCCTGTAGGGGTCAAAGCAAAACTTAGCTCATGCTCTTTGAAATGAAAGTCACCCTTCCAGTTCTAGGACTCTCTTTTTAATTTCTGCTTTTCAAATATGAGAACTCCAGCCAGATAGTTTAATTTATGTTGTATGGGAAGGAAGAGGCCAAATAGAGGCAGAGGCATCACAGCATGCGTGTAGGTGTGATATTGTACAAAGAACAGACATCACAGAACTGATAGAGAAGTGAGTCAAGTTCAAGTCAAGCAGTACGGTACTGATGGAACAGAGGTGAGCAAAACCAGCAAAAGTTAAACATCTGGTATGTCATTAAGATGCTGCTGCGGAAGGGGTAATTAATTACTGTGAGACGATATTTCAAAAATATTAATATATAGTTTATTAATATTAAATATTCAGAACTTGCACCACCCTGACCACCATTTAATAATAATAACAGGCTCTTTGCAACGTTATGGAAACTATATACAGGTTATAATAGGATCTGGAAATAACTATTAAATATATACATTAACCAAACTTGATTTAAACTGGCAGAGAAGGCTTTGTGGTCAGTATACCGCTTGCGGCCAGTTACGCCGCTTGCTCACNAATAAAGGACAGTTTGAATTGCAAAGGCTACTCAGTACCAGCATTTCAAATGCAGAGGGTAACATTTTATCACGTGTTGAGTTGAATCTGCTGCTGCTATTCAATACCATGCTGCCATCATGCCAGCTTCAAAACTCAAAGTGCTGGCTGGAGCAAAGTAGCATGGGGCTTGAACTTCAGATTGTAACAAGAGGCTTCCTGTACTCAGTGCTGCTTCCAGTTTCCAGGTTTTGGGCTGTTGATCTTTGCTGGGCAGGCTTGTGGGTCAAAGGTTGGGGGAGGTTGCTGGCTTCTGCTGCTGCTTCTGCAAGCAAATGGGTTAGGTAATTGTGTATTGTATGATCTCATTTCCAGAAAACCTCTTTATCTCAACCCAGAGGGTTTTTTTGTGTTACTTTCCTCCCTGTCTACATGGGGAGAGGGATTCTTGTGAATGCAAGCTGTGTTAACCCAGGACACATTTCCTGTGGTTGGCATTGAATAGGTGAGTCTCATAATTTCTCATGTTGCCTAGATACTGAAATGCTGTTGGACATCCTGGACATATTTTATGTATACACTATATAGGCAGTCTACCTTCCCAAACTTCTGCTTCTCAAACTTCAGAGAAGGTTCTTTAAGCCATTTAAAACAGCCTTGCCTGGTCTAGGGGGAGTTTTCACTGTAGTAAAGGTTTTGACCATTGTCTCTGACTACAGAGTGCCAGGTACTGAGTATGACTGAACATATTTTTTTTGTCTTTGATAACCATACCAAAAAAAGACAAGAACTCTACGCTAACGGAAGCAGCAAGAGCTTAGAGAAAATATTTTATTCTTCATGTGGAAAGCCTGTGATTGCCACTTCATTCACACACTGCTTCTGCCTTTTAGGAAACGCTTCCAGATTCCAGGTGAAGTTCTAGGAACAGTCTATTGTAATCACTTTGAACAAAGCCACTATGGGCAGAACACAGCTTAGGAGAGATAAACAGAGTTTAAGAGGGTTTTATGGAATATTCAGCAAGCCCTGGAAGGTTGTGCCATGAAGTTTGTCAATACAGAATTATTGTGAGAATCAAAAACACAGAATGATGAAAAGGAAAAATACTACGGTACACAAAAAAGCTTGTGAGTGCCTTCTGAACCACCCTTTGGGAAGTCTTCCAATGCCTGCATAAGAAATGTGTGGTATGCCACTATTTAATTATTATAAATTTCACTAATTGTCATTCACTTAAGGAGCTTATGTTTCTGTCAAGTTAAATGACTTCAAAACTAATAGGTTACATTCATTGTTTCAACTCCAGTTCATTCCTGACTGGTTCTGTTTTGATTGGAAAAACAGAATGAAAGACACCATGATTTAGGGAGAAGAATCTGAATGGAATGTGATTTTTTGCTGGAAACTTTTATCCTGGGAAAACATATAAACTTTAATAGTAGTGAGTACTTTTATAAGAAGCAAAATACCACAAATTTTGTTAGAAAGAGGAGTGTTAGATCAGTGTTTTTACTAGCATCAGGCAAAGAGATAAAATGTGATACAGTTGACAAAAACACTGGAAAGTAACAAAACTTTCTTTCTCAATCTGTTGAATATAATTCAGTATTGCTAGCAGTTACTTTTTTTTCCGTAAACCTTTTCCATCCTTTTTTTGGTGTGTATCTGGGCTTTTCTTCTCTTGCTCTGCTTGCAGAGCTGCTTCCTGAGATGCCAGCTCTTCTTGTTTTCTGCGCTCAGCCTCTAGCAGCTTACTTCTGTATGCTTCCCGAATGCTGAGAATTCTGCCTCGTTTTTCATCTAAGGATGCCTAGCCAAAAACAAACAGCAATACCCCAAAACACATGAATTTTGATTTCATCACAAGCAACCTTCCTCTTACGTACCACTGTGTGACTCTACATGCAGGGAGAGCATCTCTCCTTTTCTTTTTCATGTGTATTTTTAATGATTTGTCAGAGTAACACAGACTTTTCACCCTGAAGAAAAGAAAGTTTGTGAAAATCCTTTTAAAACTGCTGGCATAATAAGCTAATTGTGTGAAAGTGGGATAGGGAAACAGAGGAGTTACCCATCTGGGTCTAGTCCCTCTTCAGTTACTCCCTTGCTTTGCCTTCTTAAACAAGTCCCTTAAATTGTAATTTTCAGAAATGCTGAAATGGTTTAGGAGCTATTTCAAGAGATTAAGGGAGCCTAAATCACATTGACCTTCAGTGAGACTTAGAGCAAGTGGGACTTGGACACTTTTGAAAACATCTTCCTTTAAATTTCCACCCTGAAAGATGGAGATACCTGGGTACTTTCGTATAGTTGCCTGTGGTCTACAGATGAAAAAAAGATGCAAGTTCTAATTGGCACAGTATGTGTATTCACAGGTATCTCATTTTAAATTTGTACTGTGAAACATTTTTGATGAACATACTTTCTAGAAAGAGAGGAAGAACTACTCTTAACAGAAATCCATCCCTCTGATATACATGTTAGTCATCCAAAATCAGCAACATTTGAAAACCTGAGTATTTATTCTTATTATCATCAGTCAGTCACTAGTAAAGAAATATGGCTCCGTGTAGACTTGTAGCTAAGTAATATAAATCATGCTGTCTGGGAACTTGTTACAGAGATGCTTTCAAATGATTTCTGTAAACAAGTTACCTTGATGTAAAGTGATTTTACTACTTCTTATCTGTTTTAAAAGCTCTAGCTGGTTGCTAGTGGTTATTGTATCACAACTGTACAACAAAACATTTTTTCCTTATTAAAAAAACTGTCTTAACCCTTGAGTGTCAAGATTTTGGTACCAATTTAATGTGCAATACATTGGCTGAATTAATCCTAACAATGAATCCTACCTAATGCTACCCAATTTATTTATAGACAATTAAAAAAAAAGACTAATAATAAACATTTTCTGTTTGATGGCACCATGCATATTCCAGGGAAAAAAAATGTGTTCTCTAACTTTGCTGTAAAACACACATTACAAGCAACTCAACCTCCCATGTAAATTATCTTGCTCTTTGTTATGCTCCAGAAAGCTCTATCCAGTTCTATAATAAAAAACAAACAAAAAAAACCCCAACCAAACAAAAACACCCCCAAACAAACAAAAAACACAACCAACCCACAAAAATACACACAACAGCCACCACAAAAGCGGCCAAACAAGAGATGATTTATCTAATATGCATCTGGTCATCCATGTCAAATGCACAATTTAATCTCACTAATTTTATGCTGATCTTCTTAAAACAGTGTTTTTGCAAAGAGCTATATCAAGAAAAATCCTGACAACCCCATATGAAGGATGTCAGGTAGTCCTGTTTTTTCCCCTAGAAACTTCAGTTTTAATATTTGTCCAAATGAAACTTTGTGATTGTTCAGTTTCCAGTTGGTACTGAATACAAAAGTCTTTAAAAGAGTTAAGATATTCATACTAGTGGTAGATGTCACAGTAACTGTTACTAGAAAGTTATCTTGTACACCTACCTGCAGATTCTCATACATTTCAAGTATATTTTGCTTCAATAAACTTCTGGCATTTTGTTCTTTTTCCCTTTGCTCCAAAGCCAGCTCTCGAAGTTCCCTGAAGTGGTTGATTTTTTCTGCTTTACGTCTCTCTTGCTGTTGAATGATAGACTCAGTTCTTAGCACAGGCTGAGGCATTGTTTTTCTGAAGGAAATAAAAAAAAAAAATTTCCTTTCCTTTTTTTTTTTCTCCTTTCAAATACAATTTTGCTTGGTATGTATTTTGTATATATATTTGGTATATATGTATCTAGATATATGTACATATATATATACACCTATATGTATATATCTGCCTTATATATTTCAGTGTCGTC
Organism: Ramphastos sulfuratus; assembly: GCA_013399055.1. Taxonomy (NCBI): domain Eukaryota; kingdom Metazoa; phylum Chordata; class Aves; order Piciformes; family Ramphastidae; genus Ramphastos; species Ramphastos sulfuratus. Next base: position 16,539 of record WBNM01038467.1, read on the forward strand.
GTTGTAGGGTTATGGGGCCTCAGTCCAAGAAGGATAAGGAACTGCTTGGCAGAGTCCAGCATAGAGCCACAAAGACGAGTAAGGGAGTGGAACATCTCCTTTATGAGGAAAGGCTGAGGGAACTGGGTCTCTTCAGCATGGAGAACAGGAGACTGAGGGGTGATCTCATTAATGTTTATAAATACACAAAGACTGAATGTTGGGAGGATGGACCCAGGCTCTTCTCAGCGGTGTCAAATCATAGGATAAGGGGCAATGGGTGCAAGCTGGAACATAGGAGGTTCCACATGAATTTAAGGAAAAACTCCACTGTGAGGGTGACAGAACATTGGAACAGGTGCCCAGAGAAGTTGTGGAGTCTCCTATGCTGGAGATATTAAAAACCTACTGGACACATTCCTGTGTGATCTACTAGAGGTGATCCTGCTCTGGCAAGACCGTTGGACTAGATGATCTTTTGAGGTCCCTTCCAGTCCCTAATGTTCTGTGATTCTGCTAATTATGGATAAGAAGTAGCTTTTCCTCTCTTATATATTTAATGTCAGTGAGTCCAGGTCTTCTTATAATTGACTGTCTTATTTTAAAACTATTTGTAAAATCATGTTCATCATTGAGCATATGAAAAACTCCTACACGTGACACTTATTTTTAATTTGTGACAAATATCCTATTTACGGAAGTTTTTGATATTATAATTCATCATTGAAACAAATAGGGGTTTTTGGGTTTTTGGTTGGTTTGGGCTTTGGGTTTTTTTGCTGTTGGCATAATGGCAGCTAAGTAGATAATACATTTTGATAATTTGACTTAAATGAATAGTGTAAAAGACAAGGAACTGACAAATGAAACGCTTACAAGACTCCAGCCTGCGGAAGCTATTTTGCCATATTTTCTCCTGGTTTGATGTTGATCACTTCAATCTAATGCCAGTTTCCTTTTCAATATAAAATTAAACTTAGAAGATTTTTTTCAGCAGGTTCTAAGGTATTTTGAAAATTGATGAGCTGCATAAATGCTAAATTAAAAACAAATGGACTTACACATGAATTGGGTTCTAGATGCAGCACAGAAAACATACAGGTGCATGTATATTAGACAAGTTCATATCAACACATGTAATACAGAGTAAAGTACCTTTGAATAAAGAATATAATTAATATAATTATTTCAGCTATTAGCTATTATTATTAACTGAACTACATTTTAAAAATAGATTATTTGAATTTGTAGCTTACTTCAATGAAGTAAAGGATAACATTTATTATACTGCACCAAATTACACATAGGAGACAAGTGGATGAAAATGTATTTCATTCACTAATTTCTCTATGTGAAAATCTTTCACCAGTCTTTCATTTTGGTGTTGAACTTGTACTCAGTTATTCTTGCTGGAGTTTACCTCATGTAAGGACTAAGGTCAATAGGCTCCCATTTTTTTTGCCGAGTTTTTAAGTTTGAGTCAGTAGCTGCTTGTGATGTTTTCTCTCCTGTGGTAAGAGAATATACAACGGAACAGATTAAACTGATTATTCAGTTATGCTAGGAGGCTCCATCTAAATTCTTATATAGATTTTTCTTCTTTGGGGTTAGCAGTTACCAGATGAGTTCAAGTGGCATGTGGACCTGGTGCTTAGGGACATGGTTTAGTGTTGACCTTTCACTACTAGGCCAAAGGTTGGGCTGGATGATCTTTGCGGTCTCTTCTAAGCAGACATATTCTATGTGATTCTGTGATTACTAAATGATAATATGGGTTGTTGGAGAGTACACAATATTTGTGCCATTTTATTTCCAACACTCCTGACAGAATCAAAGATGCTGAAAAAAGCCCCCATATGCTAGAGTGAAATTAATATCTGTATTTCAGCTACATTCATGCTGTAGCATTCTCACAGTACAATGACATATCTGATATTAAGCACGCCACTGTGCTGAGCTGCACTGTGATTATTCCAACACTTCCTTCTTCCAGTTCATCTGGATATGCTGATAATGCCAATGCAATTTGATAAGATTTAACAATGGCTGCAGTAGTTTGTTTCTACAATAACTCTCTTATCACCCTACTTTCGAAAATAAAAGTTTCCAAGCATTAAAAAAATTAATGGCTATCTATTTCGTGTCTATACAGAGACAAATATACCAGCTGTCTTTGTTGTTCTAGAAGGGCAACATTGACTTTGGAAGTGCTTTAGACACTGCCCCATCAGAAAAGTGTTCTCTAGAACATAAAAATTGTCATTAAAATACTGAACATTAACGTTGAAGCGCATTATTGTCTGTTGCTGCATTCTATGGAACAGAACCACAACAACTTAAAAGTCATGGAGTGTCACCTATTTACTTCATGAAACTTAGTATTAGGTCCCAAATATAGTTTAGAAAAAACCTCTTGGTAGACAACCATTAATTTTTAAGTTCTTATCCAATAACTTACAAGAGTGCCTCTGGAATGCAAGAACTAACTAGTGATGTGCTTGTCTAAGGCATAAAGTGAGGACTACTTCTGCTTTAAGTTCTGAAATATTTCCAAGAGGATTACTTACATGACTGACAAAATACTATCTTAATGAGTTACGTACACTGGTCACAGGTTCTGGTTCTATGTACAAGAGCCCTGACCAGACGTTATCACAATCAGACTGTTTATTAGATTTTCCTTTGTGTGATGGCCTGATCTTGACATTATTCTCAGGAGAAAAGAAGAAAAACAGAGTCTCGCAACCTTGCACCAAGTTCATATTTTCATTGGAGTCCAGTAATCAGATGGGAATATGGGTGAAGAATCCATAGAAGTTGTAACCACTAAGTAAAATTAGACAACACTTATGGAAGCTGCCAGGAAGCAGGTGCTACTCAGTATGCGCTTTTTGACACCATCCATGAACATAAACAAAACGCACATTAAAAGTATCAGTGCCTTACTTAGAGCTACTTCATCTCCAAGTGGTTTTTAAATATTTCTAGACTAATGATCTCCGGTGCCCAATTTGGAATTGAGGGAATAGGTATTTTCCACTAAACTTCCAAAAAATTCAGGTTAATTTAGGGCTAGAATACTGGTACAGAACTGCCGTCTAAAGTTTGCTTAAGGTTAACTTGGCAGGCTTCAGGAGCCACGAGGCTGTATCTGTTTCTGACAACAGATCAATCCAACAGCTAAAACAGAGAGGAGATAAAGAAGATAGGAACTAAACATGCCATTGTGCATTTGCACACCTTTGTCATGGCTTTCTGTCTCTGCTACCAGCATTTAAGGAGCTGAACACAATGAGCATGAACTTAAGACATGCTTGACAGAAAGTTATACCCTTACCTCTTTCTTCTGAACTAGGTGTTAAACCAGCAGTCTCAGTCCCAGCTATGGGCTCCTCTGAATCTCTCACAACATAGTTATTAATAAACCGCATGCGTTCCTGAAAAGCCTAGAGATCAAAGTTTAAATCCAGAGAAGAAAAATTCTACTGTAAATCCCAAAGAACTTTCAAAAGCAGGAATCTGTAAGTGATCAATAAGACAGTAAATCTTTAAATCCAGTGCATAGGAGATACAATGCTACTTCATCTTACTGGTGAGTGTATTTCATTGGTTTGATCTATGAAAACATCACTTCTAAACAACCATTTTTTTTCTCCCCAGTGAGTCACTGGGGAGAAAAAAAAAGATAAACAAAGAGGACTCCATTTCATGTCAGAGTCATATTCAAGCTATCTCTCCAAGATTTATTTTTGTTTCCTGAAGTAATAACATGTCAACTTTAAACATCCCATTTTAAAATTTGTATTTTGGAACCTTTATTTATTTAACATGTTGTGTAGACAAAAACCAAATGATCATTTGTACTTACAGTTGATCTTTAATTGCTATCAAGTGTGTCGAGTATATGAATGAGAAACCCTAAATGAACCTTTGAGATGTTAGTTCAGTAAAGAAAAGTAGGCAGTGTGCCTACTCAGTCCCACTCCACTCAATCCCTATTGGCTATATTTAGTGTATATCCCAAATGAGAAAATTATTTCAGTTACAAACACCTGAGTGCAGTATGCAGCTCTGCCTGGAGCTGGAATCAGGAAAGGTGCTTAGCTGCCCATTGGATCAGTCCAGAAACACTGAACATTTATGCAAATGATCATCATGCAATGATGTACTGTACAATCACAGATCTCTGGCCAGTTTAAAAGGAACACTGAACACTTATATGAAAGATCATCATGAATGAAATACTGTAAAATCATGGATCTCTGGGCAATTTAAAAGAAACACCGAACACTTATACTAAAGATCATTGTGCAATTAAATACTGTAAAATTACTCATCTCTGGGCAGTTTCAAATTATCTTTGGATTTAAAATACTCCAACAAAACAACTCTGAAAAGCAAAGTTCCCTCATAGCTGAATGTCAGAATACATTCAGCTATTGCATCTCCTTAAGGAAATAGCACTTCCTCCTATGAGCTCCTGGAGTGATTTAGTCTTTCTCCTGAGAAACAGGAGCTGTGGGTGGAAATGTTTTCAGACTCAGTTGCCTTTGATGCCAAAACATCACCAATTCAGTCTGTCTGTTCAGAAAGTGACTTTGGTTCACTGGGCTTTCTCTTAAGGACCTAGACTGTCAGAATGAATGGAGAACAAAAAGGTCAGCCAGGAGTCAGGCACCTAGTTCCCAGAGTTTGAGGGCATGTGACCTCTGGAATAGGCAAACCTTGGGAGAGGGCAATCAGGAAGAAAGGAGAAGGGAAGCTATTTAATTTGGATAGCAGACCCTCAGTTTAGGCCCTTTTTTTAATGTATATTAAATGAGTGATTTGCCATTGGAATGGGCTGCCCAGGGAGGTGGTGGAGTCACTGTCCCTGGAGGTGTTCAAGAGAAGCCTGGATGAGGCACTTAGTGCCATGGTCTTGTTGATTGGATAGGGCTGGGTGATAGGTTGGACTGGATGATCTTGAAGGTCTCTTCCAACCTGGCTGATTCTATGATTCTAAATGAAGTTGCTGCAATTTTCTTAGCAATAGCTGCTTTAGAGACCCTTTAGGTCACAGACCTGAGGGGCTTTTAAAATGGAACCCTTTCCTTGTAATTCCATTGACTGTCTAATCAAAAAAGTCAATGGTGATAGAACCAGCATTCTGAAGAGATTCCACACATCAAAGGGCATTCATTTCCAGTTAATCTTTCTGGGACTACTTTCATTTTCAGTCTCAGTATAGCGAATCAAAGCTGCAAAGCAGTGTCAGAAAAAATAACTGAGCTTTGGATACACTGAGAAAATCTAAAAGTATAGCTGGGAAGACCCATGTATGAGGTTAATTTCTGAAAAATTATATAAAGAAGGCAAAATGCTTCAGAGCTGGGATTTCTGGCTGAGTATCCCTCAATGGTCAGTGGTGGGGGTGATAGGGGACTGTCAGGTAAGTTTAAAGACTGTATTTTTGATTTTATGTTCCTTTTACATTAATGATGCTTCCAAATCTGAATCAGCAGTGTAACATTTTGCTTTGCTAAAAAGAATTTGTATTAGTTTCCCATCTTAAGGATATGTTATGTTAAAAGAACCCTGGTGCAGCTGAGATCTGAATTAGTATTGCTTCTTCGAACCACTGAATTCATATAGAGCAGTGTGCACAGGCTCATGAGTACCCTGCAACCCAGAATGAATTTGGGAATCCTGGCTGCAGGGAACAGTTTTAGTGATTATATGGTCAGGTGCCAGTTCTTCAAGAGAAGTCTTTTTGGTATGTTTATAACAGTGTATTTTTTACTAGAATCTATTTATGCTAAAGATTCAACTTGTTACAAGTAGCAGCTTTATGATTATGCAGAGGTAGTGGCCATTCCAAGGCAAAACTCTTCTCTGTTTTGCAAAGTGGAATTTAAAGTCTTGGAGATCTGTAGTCTCAAGTAGATTATCTGGACTCCTGCCCAAAATTCATGCATATAGAGTCATAGCATGGCTTGAATTGGAAAGGTCCTTAAAAATCATCTAGTTCAACCCCTCTTGCCATGGTCAGAGACACCTTCCACTAGACCAAGTTATCACATAATGACTTTTGATTCTTCAAGCTGTGTAAAATTTCTTATCTTCCACAGAGTGGTGAAGAGGACAAGTATCAAGTCAAGTACCTATTGTGGCAACTGCTCTATCATCATAGTAGCTCCTGGAACATAGAAGAAACATTACTGCAAAGATTGCACTCTAATATTACCTTGACAGCTCTTCCTGGCTCTGCAGACTCCCATGCTTGTTTCATGGCTTTGATCTCATCTGCTCGCTGTGTGTCTTTCTTCACCTCCAGAACATCTGCGTCTCTCTGTTCACTTACTACACGTAAAGTCCAGTAGGGTTTGTTCGAAGCAGCTTGCTGAAGTATCATAAACATAATGTATTCATTGGTATACATCTACTACCACTGCTTAGGATGATATTATGTTCCTCTACCCTGGTACTTTTCCCAACGGATACATGTTATACATTGATAGACTTTGACGAGCATTACTATACAAGCAGTGGCTGCCAAAAGAATGGAACATTACTCTGCAACATCTGAAAGTTCTTTGAGGTATTTATGTGCTTCCTCCCACTCTAATGCAGCATGGTCCACACCCAGTTTTTCTGAGAATTCTGCATGAACAAGAGTATTTTGTAATGATATTTCATGTGATTGTCTTATCTCCCTACCCACTTTTCTCTTCTTTTCCCTTCCCTAACTTTTTCACTAGAACTCTTACATTTATATGTTTAGCTTTTATTTGTTTGTTTTGGGTGTTTTTTGGTTTTGTTTGGGGGGGATGGGTTTGGGTTGTTTGTTTGTTTTTTTTTTTTTGTGTGTATGTGTGCAGAAATATATCTTTCTGTCTTTTATGAGGTATCAGGTTTTTTCCCAATTATCCAAACTACCCAATTCCCAAACTACCTAAACAACTATAACACATGATTTCTCCAGAATGATAGAGTGCAAGTAGCACTTGAAAGGTAGGAGACTGTTCATCTGATGGATGAACAAGATATATTGATGCATAAATTCCTGGAGACTGTACCATTTGAAGAAGATATAAGCCCCAAATTTAGAAACAGGAGTTCAGCTTTTGTTTAAGATTAAAAGTAGACACCTTCTTCATATGCAAGCAGTCCCATTTCAAACCATGCATCAGTTTCATCTGCAAACTGAAGAACTCCTACAAACCACCATACCCACACCTGTGTATGTATTTGTTCTCACCCAAGATTCAGGTAGGGATGCAAGCGATAAAACTGATCCCCTTTCTTTATTGGACTTCTCTTTTTCTGTCTTCTCAGGTGCTTTATCTTTTGATTTCCTGGTTGATTTAGGAATATTTGCAAACCTTTGTCCTTCAAAAGACTTAAGCGTTAGGGGAAAGCTGTGCTCCTCATGTTTTTGTCCGTATACTGTTCAGATGCAGTTATGATACACGATGAATTAGAGGATACCATTGTCATCCATACGTGTATTTCCCCATATAACAGAGGGTGGAGTAACAGCATGAAACAGCCATGCAGAAAGACAAAGAAAAGTTGGTTAATTAGTTGACATTTTGAAGTACTACACTAACATTTATAGAATCATAAAATCATTAAGGTTGGAAAAGACCTCTAAGATCAAGTCCAGTTGTAAACCCAACACTACCATGCATACTTAACCATGTCCCAGAGTGCTACGTCTACATGATTTTTTTAACACCTCCAGGGATGGTGACTCCACCACCTCCTTGGGCAACCTGTTCCAGTGCTTGACCACTCTTTGAAGAAAGAAATCTTTCCTAATATCCAATCTAAACCTCTCCTGGCACAACTTGAGGCCATTTCATCTCACCCTATCACTAATTACTTGAGAGAAGAGACCAACCCTCCCCTGCCACTATGATCTCCTTTCTGGAAGTTGTAGAGAGCAATATGGTCCCAAAACTGACCACAGTGTTTGAGGTGCAGCCTCACCAGTGCTGTGTACAGAGGTATGCTCACTTCCACACTCCTGCTGGTCACCCTGTTTCTGATACAGTTCTGGGCATGCTGCTGGATCATGTTCAGCCAGCTGTCAACCAGCGCCGCCAGGTCCTTTTCTGCCAGACAGTTTTCCAGCCACTGTCCCCCAAGCCCAAAGTGTTGCAAGGGGTTGTGACTGAAGTGCAGAAGTTGGCACCCGACTTTGTTAAATGTCATACAAGTGACCTTGGCCCATCAATCAAGCCTGTCCAGATCCCTCCTAATCTCAAGCAGATCAACACTCCCATCCAATTTAGTGTCATCTGCACATTTACAGAGGGACCACTCAATCTCCTCATCCAGATCATTCCTAAAGCTATTAGAGTGGTCCCAAAACTGAGTCTTGGGGAACACCACCTGTCACCAGCCTCTAACTGAATTTAACTGATTTTACCCAGTAAAGTTTATTGGTGGACCAAGAAAGAATATGGGGATGAAACAACTTCTAGAAACAGGCTAACAAGGTGGACAGACCAATGATACTGTGACAGCATTATCTGTCCCAAATAGTACTTTACCCATGGCTTAACTGTGAGTTTGCCGAAGAAGAAGGCCACCAGTCGACTCTTACTTCTTGTATAGTTCTATACAATCTCTGTCAGTGTTATGCACCATGCAAGTGAGAGGCACAAAGTAGGTAAAGTCAGTGTTCTCATAGTCTTATATTTTTGTGAACACAAAACTGTGTAGAGCAGTAGGGAAGATACATCCCACCAAAAATGTAAGAAAGCTGAGGCAAAGAAACATATTTGAGATTTGATGAATATTTTTAGAAATTAAAAAAATTGTCATTCTTAGAACTACCTGAGAACATTTTGGATTAGTTCTTTTATCAGTACATGTCTATGCTACATAGATGCTGTATGTTTGAATTAAATATACTGAGAATTGACATTTGAAACACTGTCTGCACTGTCTTCGCTGGTGGGACCTGTTAACAAGACTTTTTTACATATTGTATTCTTGGTAAAATAAACAAACAAAGCCTGTAGCTCTAACAGCATAAGGAACATGTCAATTGAAACAAACTGGAAAGGACTCACAACGCTACGAGAAAGATTAAAAAGCTGTTTGAAATTTCCATTTCCTTCCACCTTCATACTGCTTGAAACATTAAAACAAATGTCAATATAATAAGCCAAGGGATTTCTCTTAGGAAGAAAAAAAAATTAAAAAAGAAGAAGAAATGAGTGACTATTCTACAATCTGATAATTATAACAAGGTACCTTTCACTAATGCTATGATTTTCCAAGCTTTTCCCACTAAGGACAAATTGCTGCATGATTAATGAGATCTGCAATGTCATGGATAAAGTTACATGGATATATAAAACTGTGAATACTAAATATATCGAAGCATGTTTATAACACATAACTACACATAGAAATATATATATATTGCATGATATGTGCATTACATTGTACATTATATATGTATATATGTAATGTTTATATATAAATTGTATTATTCATATCTCCTCGTGCTACTTAAATAATGTACAATGGCACTAAAGTGCTAAGCTTAAATTTATTCAGTGCTACCAAAGCATATATTATAGAATGAAAGCAAAAATTAAAGCAGTCTCCACAAATATTCAAGATACTAAAACAACTCCAGAGGAAATGTAAATACAAAATAAATAGGGATGACGTTATTTGAAGTTCATCACTTCATAACTTACATTCATTCCATGAAAAGCCATTGTCATAACATATTAAGACCATAAATCAGGATGGTGTACATGCATCACTCAGTGAATCACTAGTTTTTAAAGATAAATTATTTATTGTTTATACAAACATTAAAGAGAAATTCAGCGTTGTTAGCTAAATGGTATCACACAAAAACTTTCTAGGTCATGGGATGCCACAAGCTTTGTAAGGCTCCTAAAAATATTTTAAAACTCTGACTTCAGGTATTTTGATGTCCTGGACTCTTAAGTATTCCGGGAAATTGCAGTGGTTGCAGTTTAGCACTACGGAATGCATCCGTTCTGACTTTAAGGACATGTAAGTAGTTTCTCCATGCTTTTCCAAGGACAAAGGCAAACACTTTGTGTGAGATGTGGTAAGAACAAAGGCAGGGAGATGATACAGAAAATAAAAGGCCATTTCAGCTCACAGATTATGAATCAATTGCAAGCTCCCAGTGGCAGTTACTGTATGTGTATGGCACCAAGAAACGTTTGGGTATCACATCAATTGACAGTGATGACAAAACAGCTGTTTGCAATTCTTAAAATTAGCTTCTCTACCACTTTTCTATTTGCTCACAAATTAATTTAATCTAATGCCAGAAGGGACCATGCCGATCTGATGTCTTGTGTATGATAAGTTAAATAATTATACCAAAAAAATCCTCTCTGAAACACAAAAATTCAGGAGAGACACCCATTCTCCTTTTCAGTCAACAGAGACAGCTACTCCTGGTTTAAGAAATTCAAGTTACAGAAAATGTATCTTATTCATGGGCAAAGAGGAGCCTTTTGAAGCTTTCTTTGAGAAAATATCATGCTCCCACTATCTGAGAAATAGGCTCTAACCACTTAGTGGGATTATCCATTAGTTGGCAGAAATGACTGTTACTTGCCACATAACAGACTTGCAGATTTCATCAGGAAATTACTTAGAAGTTCAGATGTTGCTTTTCTATCTCTGACTGGGCCCTCAGAAACATTCCTGACTGTAATGGGTTAGGAGCCTTCCCCTCCCACTACTTGAAATTACCCAGACTAACTCAGACAGTTTGGAAGATGAAGCTATATTTACAGCACTGCAAAATTTACAAGCATATATATACAATATATACAAATATTTACAATTATATACAAGTTAGAAATAATACAGAAACCCAGACTCCCTCCCGGACAAAGCAAACTGCCCAGAATAGCTCAAGGCTAACTCCCCCCTTCTGTTTCCTCCTCCTTCTACCTCAGAAGCCCACACATAAACAGCTTACATGTTAATTGCCGAAATTAGAGGCAAGGTGCCACAAGAGGTCAGGGTTAGAAGAAAATTATTAGATTGAATGACACAGAGACCAGACAGAGAGAAGTGAACAGGACAACNCAGGACAGAAGCAACCACCAATATGGTTGCAGTAGTAGTTCAGAGTTAGTGAGTAGCTCAGAGGTCTACAGGTCTTTAAACTCTAGTACCTTCAGTGACTTATTTTTTCACTGAACACTAGGCAAGTGATTGCCTAGTGCAGACAGGCAAGCTGGGAAAGGGTTAAAGAGAGAGAGACCTGAGTATCCTGTTAAACATCTCATGAAATCCTGCCCTTGGCAGAAATCAGCAAGTTCTCACGTAGGAAGAGAAAATCTGTGGGAAGTGAAAACCCAGCGAGAAACTATCATAGTTCTGGAAAAAAAAAAAAAAAAAGGAATATTGCAATGTAATGTTGTCTCTCCTGCCTTTTCTCTATTACCTAGGCTGGGCACCCTATTCTCTGATCAACTCTGATTGCCTTATCTCAGCAGATAATACTCTTGAGCTCAGGCAATATATAAAATACATGCTGCAGTCAGTGCACACTGATGATTCAACTCTAGGTTGTGACAGTTGCACAATACAACTTTTGATCTTAGTACAACAACAGTAAAAACAAAGAATCTGAAAGGGCAGTAGCTGAAAATCATGTATACAAAGTCTAGTGGTTAGGGAGTTTCCCCCCCCTCACTTGGAATCACCAAGTGACTTCCAGATGGCTGGAAGTTAAAACGAAGCTATATTTTCAGCACAGCACATATTTACAAGCATATGTACACAATATTTACAAATATTTACAATTGTATACATACAAGTTAGAAGTAATACAGAAATTCAAAACCCCTCCCGAACAGCAAGACTGCCAAGGAGGATTCCCAACTACCCCCCCTTCCTTCTTTCCGCCCCTTGTTATCTCAGAAATAACTGAAATAAGCCCTCGTTGAAAGCTTATTTGATTAATTCGCAAATAATCAGGGGTGAGATGCCAGAGCCCAGAAAGGGCTAGAAGGAAATGATTAGATCATGTTACATTGGTTTCAGACAAAGAAGTTAAGGCAAGACACAGCCAGGCACCCAGACCGAAGAAGTGAGCAACCTTGTTATTGTTATGACTATTTAGATCTCTCAGCAAAATCAATGGGTGAT
>WBNM01038469.1:7325-32072 GCA_013399055.1 Ramphastos sulfuratus
TGATACTGTGATACTGTGATCATCTAGTCCACCCCCCCATGCTAAATCAAGTTCACCTGGACCAGGATCACAATGTCCAGGTGGATTTTGGAAGTCTTCATAGAAGGAGACTCCACAACCTCTCTGGGCAGCCTGTTCCAGTACTCCAACACCCTCAAAATAAAGATGTTTTTCCTCGTGTTTTCTTATGTCTTCATCTATGATAAATAAAGGACAGAGCCTACCTCAAGTCTTCTGTATTCTTGGTGGCTCTTGAGAAATTTGTGCAATCCTAAGTAGTCAAAATAATGAGATTGCCTGCTAATGTGAGATTTCCTTTGCAGGATGAAGTACACCTAAGGGCTGCTGATGTAATTCTCTCATCCTAAGCTGATTAAATGCTGAAGAGCTAGAGCCTTTTATAATTTTATTACATTAGATTCCAGAGATGAAATGAATAGAAATGACCAGACACTGAAGGAGGCAGAAATCTGTGGCCACAGATTTTAGAGGCTATAAATTACATTGGGCCAATCTAGCTTGGTGTCTGCTAGAACAAATCTAATAAGGGAGTATCCTTCTGTTCGACAATATGGATAAACTTGGGCCATGGCTGTTGGACAGTATTAAAAAGAGAATTACAAGCAGGACCACAGAGAACAAGTAAAGGTCGTTGTATCCCAAGGATTCATGTCACCCCTTTGAGGAAGATCAGCAACCATTAGTACTGCTTAGCAACTGACTGCAGGATATTATTATCGCCCTTAATTATTTGTAGTGAGAAATGAAGATTTGCTGGGCTGGACAGAGGATGTGACATGACAAATCCATCATCCCTGCCCAAAAGGTCTGAGCTGGACCCAGCTGGAACTCTTCTGTATATGGAACCTATTAAAGCCCTAGATCTGGCTGAGTCTGAAGAGAAATAAGGATTCAAGATTCCCCCCAAAGAAGCCTGAATAATTCAGAACTGAGGCAGAAACAGCAAAATGCTTCAAGGTACAAATCTACATCCGGCATTGACTTTGCATGAGCTGACTTACTTCAGCCACTCTGGCACAAATTCCTTCTTTTCAACTAGACTTTGGCTTAGGCAAGTCAACTAGGGACAATGAGGCATCTACTTGTTGAGTTTCTTCCTGTTTTCCATCACAAGGAAGGTCCTCATGGCTAAGATGGCTAATGGCATCCTGAGAAGCATTGAGAAGAGTATGAACGGTACATCAAGGGAGATTATCCTCCCCCTCCACTCTGCCCTGGTGAGGCCTCATCTAGAGTATTGTGTCCAGTTTTGAGGTCCCTAGGTCAAGAAGGACAAGGAACTACTGGAGAGTCCAGTGGACAGCAACTAAGATGCTGAGAGGACTGGAGCATCTCTCTTATGAGGAAAAGCTGAGAGACTTGGGGCTCTTTAGCCTGGAGAAGAGGAGACTGAGGGGGTTCTCATTCATGTTTATCAATAGCTAAAGGATGAGTGTCAGGAGGGTGGAGCCAGACTCATTTAATTGGTGTAGAGTGATAGAAAAAGGGAAAGTGACACAACCTGGAACACAGAAGGTTCCACATAAACATAAAAAAATCTTCTTTCCTTTGAGTATGTCAGAGCACTGGAACATGCTGCCCAGAGACCACAGAATCATAGAATTAACTAGGTTGGAAAAGACCTCTGAGATCACTGAGTCCAACCTGTCACCTANACCTGGGCACACTACTGGCTCATGTTCAGCTGTTGACCAGTACTCCCCAGTCCCTCTCTGCCTGGCTGCTCTCCAGCCACTCTGCCCCCAGCCTGTAGCACTGCATGGGGCTGTTATGGCCAAAGTGCAGAACCTGGCACTTGGCCTTGTTAAAACTCAGGGCATAATGTTGCAGTTTCCGGCTCTGGAGGCATTCAAAACCCGCTTGGACACGTTCCTGTGTGATTTACTCTAGATGGCTCTGCTTCAGCAGAGAGAGGGGGCTTGCCTAGATGATCTTTGGAGGTCCCTTACAACCCCCACCATTCAGCAAGTCTGCCAAAGCTGAATTCATAAGCAGCTTCCAGCCAGATTTTTGTGCGCGCTCTTGGGACATATTGGCCACACGATCTGGTGCCTGCAGTTGCCCAGCTGGGTGATTTATGGAACTCATCAACAAAGCAGGCAGTGTGAGCTGGATGACCTAACACACAATGTGAGATTCAAAGGGTCTTCAGGCACCTAACACACAATGTGAGATTCAAAGGGTCTTCAGGCACCGATGACTTACCATTTTTCTTGGGGCACTGCTGTCAGCAAAACGTTCCCATATTCAGATGAGGGTCCCATCAAAGGTCAAATTAAAACTTGCTGAGGGATCTGAACAAATATTTGTGGACAATTTTCCCTGTTACTCTCTGAGCTTTACATATGGCCCAATCAGCTGAGAAGCACAGACCTTTACAGATCATCAGTAGGCACAGCAATGACTTAAAACCAGCCTGAACACAATTAAGGAGCTGAATGTTTGAGTCTATTTGCTGCAAACAAAAGTTTATTTGCTATGTATAGATAAGTGCTGTCAGTGGGCTAATTTGGAAGCACTGTTGATTACCCATTGTAATGAGGCCTATTACATAATTAAAAGAGTTTTCTCCTAACTGCATTTTCCTGCTAATTAACATTTTATGCCATCTACAATGGACACTTTGGGCTGCATCAAAGACATTATTATGCAATTTTTATCCTACTAGCAGTCTATGAATTATTAATTAATATCAAATCTGTTGATTAAAGGGTAATTTGTAAGTAAGCCAGTCACAGCTAGGAACGTGCTGCGCCCATAAGCATTCCCCTGAAACACTGTCCAAAATAATATGGACTGAACAGAAGTTAGAAGATTGGGAGTGTGAAGCATGGGAGACTGGGATAATTCCTGAGAACCTCAGATGTTTTTCCAGAAAAACTAGTCGTTGGTGTTTTAATTAAGTAGCATCATCTAAAGGGCTCTGTCATGTCCCAGCAGGATTCCCAAAGTGAAAACAATGGAGTCTTTGCTCTTTGTCTGAGCCAAACAACGACAGAAACCTACTGTAGAAATTCACAGGCTCACAGGATGTCAGGGGGTGGAAGGGACACAAAGAGATCATCCAGGCCAACTCCCCCTGCCACAGCAGGACCATACAATCTAGCTCAGGGCACACAGGAATGCATCCAGACAGGCCTTGAAAGTCTCCGGAGAAGGAGACTCCACAACCTCTCTGGGGAGCCTGTTCCAGTGCTCTGTGACCCTTACAGTAAAGAAGTTTCCCCTTGTGCTGAACTGGAACCTCTTGTACTACAGCTTATATCCATTGCTCCCTGTCCTATCACAGGGAGCAAGTCACTGCAAACTGGAAGTTCAGATCAAAAAATACCTGGGCTGGATATGGAAGCAACAGCAGTTAGAAATGTAGAGTCCAAGAATCTTTTGTTTGGGAAAGATCTTTAAGATAATTGAGCCCTAACCCAGCACTGCCAAGTCATCACTAAACCATGTCAGTCAGCAACACATCTACATGTCTTTNCCAACTCTCTCAGCCTGTCCTCATAGCAGAGCTGCTGCAGCCCTCTGATCATCTTTGTGGCCTCCTCTGGACTCGCTCCAACAGTTCCATGTCCTTCCTGTGCTGGGGGCTCCAGAACTGTACACAGTTGTCCTATCAGTTGTTACTTGGGAGAAGAGACCAATCTCCACCTGACTCCAACCTTCTTTCAGGGAATTGTAGAGAGTGATGAGGTCTCCCCTCAACCTCCTGTTCTCTAGGCTAAACAACTCTGATTCCCTCATCCACTCTTCATAAGATTTGTTCTCCAGAACCGTGACCAGCTTCACTGCCTTTCTTTGAGCACACTCCTGCAGAGAGCTGGCAGAGATGCAAGAACATCTACAGAAACAATTTTGCACCACCTTTACCATTGATCTGTGGGGCAGACCCAGGCTGCAGTAGGAACATGGAGAGTATTGCCTTCCTGCTGGTCACTTGCTCAAGCATGCTTGTCTCAATATAGTTTCAATCAGTCAAACCAAGCTGGTGAATGGCTACTGCAGAAAGTCCTGAATTACTGAGGTCGAGGGCAAGCTCCCTTCAATGTGAGCTGCCCACCATGGATGATAATCAACACACATCAGGTCTCAGAACACCGCGTCCAGCCCAGATGCACCCTTGCACCTCACCTGTGATGAATCAGGGGCTCTGGAGAGCAGCTGGGCTCGTTGTGTGGCAGGCTGGGAGCCACAGTCACTGTGAAAAGTCAGATCCTGGGGCTTCATCACAGACCAGGCATCCCAGGGGACCAGAGCAGGAGGCTGGGGAGCCTTCACCCCGCACCGCTCAGCCGCCGCCAGCTCAGGGCTCATTAATCACACACACCAAGACACGACATCATCCTGGGTTTCAGAGATGAAGGCATAGCCTGGTGTGCCTTCCCCCAGCCCCAGCATCTGCTCACTGCTGCTGCAGTCCATTTTCTGCTTTGTGGTCAGGCTTAAATCGGCAGCAGCTCATTCTGTGGTCAGGAATGGTGGTAGAATAATAATAATAATAATAATGACAACAATGACAACAGAATCATACAATGTTTTGGGTAGGAATAGACCTTTACAGGTCATAGAATTATAGAATCACAGAATGGTAAGTTGCAAGGGACCTCAAAGATCATCTAATTCCAATCCCCTGCCATAGGCAGGGACACCTTCCACTAGTACAGGTCACTCAAGACCTGGAGGAGGTCATCTAGCTCTGCCCTCCTCCAGTCAACAGGTTACCTGTCCTGGAATGGTCTTAAGGATGGGGCACCTACCACTTCTCTGGGCAACCTGAGCCAGTGTTTCACCATCCTCAGCATTAAAAATTTCTTCCTAGTCTCTAGTCTTAATCTCTCCTCTCATTTCAGAATCATCATTCCTTGTCCTGTTGCAACAGGCCCTGCTAAAAAAGACCATCCTCATCTTTCTTGCTGCAATAACAGTAATAACGATTTTAATATGTATCATATTTATTATTGTTGTCAGTGGTCTTATAATTGCCTTAATTATTATTATTATTATTATTATTATTATTATTATTATTATTATTATTATTATTAATCAGCCTGGTGATGTGCATGCTATAGCATAGCTGGAGATACCTGAAATGCACTCCACCTGCTGCACAGATTGTGTCTGGGCAGGGAGAGGTAACCAGACTGCTTTTCTCCAGGGAATTCCTGTTGGGAAAAATTACTTGTAGCAAGTCTTGTTTGCCAACAAGAGCAGGCTGCAGGAGCGTGTGTGCTACTACCATGAGCAAACTGCAGTTAGGCTTCATGCTTTGATTACAACAAGGGAAGGGGAAAGGGAAGCACCAGGGGTGGCGATGGGTGTTGGCAGCGTGGTACAGCCTTGATTCTTGTGCTTCCCAATGTGGCTCATATCCAGTGTGACATGTGATGCAAGTGAGAAAAATAACAAAATAGGTCATAAATAGAAAAAGATAGGTCAAGAAAACAGCCATGCTTCAGGTCCTGGGCATCCCCAGATGTCTTGGGGGATGGAAAAGGTGTTTCCCTGAAGACTAGAAGAGGATCAATGTCATCTCTCCCTCACAATCAACTCCAGCACATTCCCACCCCAAAAAAAAAGTGAGAATCTCCCAGATTCCTGGTACAAGCACATCTCCAACCCCAGAGGGGAAGGTCTTCTCCCCTCTCACCTCAGCATCCTCATGTATGGACTCACCCTATGCAAGCCTGTGCTCATGCACAGCTCAGCCAGAGGCACGTTGTTAACTCCTGTGATACCCAGGAGTGCTAACAAAGCCCAGAACCAATTAGTCATTGTCCTCCTCCTAGGAAAAATACACAGAGAAAATAATAGTTGGAATTCATAAGCCCTTGGAAACAGCAGTGATTAATGAAAGCAGCTGAGTATAGAGACTTGTAGGAGGCTACAGCTATGTTTACATCAGCCATTTTCATTCTGGTTTTGTCATACTGAGTTCTCCCATTATTTTGGAAGATGTAATGAAGAGCTTCTTCAGTCATGCAAAAAAGAAGCCAGACAGTTACTGAGGTTTATGGCTGGCAGAGAGGATCTGGAAGGCTTACTTTACAAGGCTGACTAATTTTGAAGAGGAAATGGCCTCAAGCTGCACCAAGGGAGTTTTAGATTGGATGCTAGGAAAAAATTTCTGTACTGAAAGGGTGGCCATGCACTAGAACAGGTTGCCCAGGGAGATGGTGGAGTCATCAGCCCTGCAGGTGTTCAAAAAACATAGAAATAGTGCTTCAGGACATAGTAGAGGGGCATAGTGGTGTTGGGTTAGCAGTTGGATTTGATGGTCTTAGAAGTCTTTTCCAACCTTAATGATTCAATGAAAGGGGCAAACATATCACTTCTTTACAGGGAATGTAGTCATCTCAACTTGTCATAGAATCATGTTATGGTTTAGTTGGAAGGGACCTCAAAGATCATCTAATTCCATTTCCAAGACATAAGCAGGGACACCTCCCACTAGAACAGGTTGCTCAAGGCCTCATCCAACCTAGTCCTGGACACCTGCAGGGATGGTGACTCCACCATCTCCCTGGGCAGCCTATTTCAGTGTTCCAGAGTGAAAAAATTCCTCCTCATGTTTAAATAAACTTCCTATGCCTCAACTTCCACCCATTGCCCCTTGGGCATCACCCAGCAGAGCCTGGCTCCATCCTGCTGGCACTCACCCTGCACATATTTATAACCATTGCTGAGGTCACCTCTCAGTCTCCTCCTCTCCAAGCAGCACAGCCCCAGCTCCCTCAGGCTCTCCTCATAAGAGAGATATTCCATTCCCTTCAGCATCTTTGTGGCTCTGTGCTGGACTCTCTCAAGCAGTTCTATGTCCCTCTTGAACTGGGGGGCCCAGAACTGGGCACAATACTCCAGATGCAGACTCACCAGAGCAGAGGGGCAGGAGAACCTCTCTCAACCCAGCCCTTTTAATACACCCCCAGAATGGCATTGGCCTTCCTGGCCACGAGAGCACATTGCTGGGAGGATTGGGCACAAAAGAAAAATAATAGATAAGTCTATGTCATTCCATTTGCTTACAGATTAGGATGAAGCTTGCTGGACAAACTGTTCTTCCCTTCCTTTTCTCTTCTTCACTCTGGCTGGTGCCTGTGCATGGCCTCACTCACTTTGGCTGAGACTCTCCTTATGGCTAAGCAGATAGCAGTGAGCTTTTTCTGATTCCTCTCTTTCTCCCTTATACAAGGCAAGAGGGTGGGGTGGAGGGAGAGCTATTTTACTTTTCACTTTGTCCAAGGGGGTCCTTGTGTTGCTTCTGAATTGTAAATAACTGTAAATATATTTTGTATATGTACATTGTGGGTTATGCTTCCAGATTTTAGCTTGCTTGTAAATGTAGCTTCATTTGTCTACAGCTACCTGGAAGGATGTTGTGGAGAGGCTGCTGCTGGTCAATAGTCCCTCCCCAGCCTTCCTGTAGCCCCCTTCAGATATTGGAAGGCTACTCTAAGGTCTCCTCAAAGCCTTCTCTTCTCCAGGCTGAAGAGTCCCAACTCTCTCAGCCTGTCCTCATAGCAGAGCTGCTGCAGCCCTCTGATCATCTTCGTGGCCCTCCTCTGGACCTGCTCCAACAGTTCCATGTCCTTCCTGTGCTGGGGGCTCCAGAACTGCACACAGTACTCCAAATGTGGTCTGAGGAGAGCAGAATAAAGGGGCAGAATCCCCTCCCTTGCCCTGCTGCCCACACTGCTCTTGCTGCAGCCCAGGACTCGGTTGCTGTCTGGGCTGCATGTGCACACTGCAGACAAATTTCTTCTCTTTAACTGTAAGAAGGTGGTGTGGATGCCCCCTTCATCACCCCAGCATAACTCCAGCCTCTGCAGCTCACCTCCTCACCCATTGTTCTCACAATGAAACCAACCTGTTCACTTCCAAAGCCACGAGAATGCAGATGACAACCACCTCTCCCATCCTGCTAATCTCACCATGGTGTCAAAGCCACATCATCATTCCTGCTTTTATTAGACCAGGCTGTGAACTTCTTAATCCTGGCCAAGAAATTCATAGTCCATAGAATGGCCTGGCTATTTTTTTTTTCCCCTTTAAATAAGTGCTTCACATATGACAGCCTATAAATATCCAGGCAATTTACTGCAGATTTACCACTCTCCATTTTTTCTTGTCTCAACACTGGTGCTCCAAGTGCATCATCCCAGCCCAAATTCATACACAACCATCACTTTGCATGGCAATTAGAGGGAGAAGGTTATTTTCTGGCCTGACCTCTGAGATCAAGAGCTAATGCACTACAGAAAAAGGCAATGATCTATCATCCAAACCCCAGCCAGGACCACTTCTTAATATGAGAAGGGCTTGCAATAACTTACTCGATGCCATCAGTCATTTCTTGGCTGTTCTCTTGGGGACATTCATGGTGTTATGTCCAAGTGCTGCAGGGCCAGGACCATTCAGCCCCAGACACTGATTAAATACAACACCTTATTATTCATTTTATGGTAGTAGCTTGGTACCCAGGTCATGGAGCAGGACCCAGCTGTGAAGAGCAGCAGAGATCATGGCTGGAGACTTTGTGCTTCGAATATACACTGTGTTTCGATGGTGGTGCCATAAATGTTCCTCCCTATGGAGAGGTTGTTGGAAAGGGCAGCAGTAAAGGGAGGAAAGGTGGACTGTTAATGAATTATGTCTGAAAGCAGTGAAAACACTATGTTTTTAAGCCATTCCACTGCCTTGTGTCATGTGCCTCAGAGATCACAGTCTAATCTGTTTTCCTGCACAGACCAAGTAGTGAGGCAGTGTCAATTGATCCCTAGGACCAAAGAGACAAAGATGAGCCCTGAAAGAATAGGCTGCCCACGGGGACACCAGAAGAAAGGAGGAGGCATCCATCACTGCCATGTCCTCCTCTTTCCCCTGTTCTTCACCTCTTCATCTCTAAGCCCCAAAGGTTTTGCTGGCCCCATGGCTCTGCAAAGAACTGCAGCTCTGCTCTCCTACATTATTGCAACCCCTTGTCTCACTGGTAAGCCCAAGCCCATGCCCATGCATGGTCAGAACAGGCAGCAGCTTCTAAGATGTTACTTTCAGCCTCCTCTAAGACATAAAGTAATCTCCATTCTGGTCCTATGCTGAGCTGCCAGCACATCATAAAATCATAGAGTGGTTTGGGTTGGAAGGGACTGTAGAGATGGTCTGATCCCAACCGCCATGCCGTGAGCCACTAGATCAGGCTGCAGATCTGCAGCCTCCCCAGGCTGCAAAAGCAAAACACTTTGGTGCATTCATCCCTGTCTTCACAGGCCAGGGTCTGAATTGCTGGTGAGCTGTGGCTGGGCTCACTAGAGGCAAGGACGAGCTGCAAGGAAAGGCTTCTGCAAGACCTGCTGGAGCTTGGTGCAACTTAGGACACTCTTTTAAAGGGAATATTTGAGAGCAAAAATGATGGGGAAAGAAAACACAAACCCTTAATTTTTTCCTTATAATGATGTTTGCTTTCCTGCTCTTTCCCTCCTTCCTCCTTTTTCAGAGAGAACAAGTGAAGACCTAGAAAATCTTTCCCCCAGTACAGTACCCAGCACTGAGAACTGATGGTGGCCTGTCCCTGTGGGTAACACAAGCTGGGAAGGCTGCCAAATCCTGAGAAATGCCTGCAAATACCTGCCACACAGTCTGGTTTGTGCATCCCCCGAGTAAAACAAATCTGCTCATCAGAAATGCTTGTGACAAAGTAGCAGTGGGAGGTGGTTTATGGGGGGAGGATGGACCTCACTGGATGGAATGGTCCCTAATGTTGCCACAGCTGAGGAAAGGCAGCACATGCCCCTTGGCTTTGAGGAGCAAATCACCGTTCCAGCTGCCTTCCGGGGTGGCTCTGAGCCTTCTTTGCCTTTTCTCCCTCCAATTGCATATTCATGTGCTTAGTTTGTAAATCCCTGGAGCCTCATTTGTCCAATTAGTGCTTGCTGAGTCTCTTGCTACTGGCAAATAACAGGCTCTTCCCTGTGCTATGGCATTACCCAAACAAGAATTACCTGGCAGCTCAGAANATCTCTTTTCTTCCCCTCCCATCCTACTGGTGCAGATAATCACCCAGTGAGAGAGTTGTTAACATCACCAGCACCAAATTCCCTCTAGGCCTCCAAACAGGTGGCTACTGCCTGATCATCNAGTGAGCAGGCTTAGTGCCACAAGGAATTGAAGGGAGAAGATACATCTCCTGCCCCTTAACTGGCCCTGGCACAAGCCCTGCATGGATGGGAGGGCTCAGTCTCAGCCCTTGCAGGGACATGAGGTCATTTCAGTGACATTTTGTCATACTGGGAGCTGGGATTTGAGATAAACTTGCTCAATCCATCCATCCATACAAGTAAGCTGCTTCAGCTTCATGCCTCTGAGTCTTCACACTACAGGAGCTGTAGCATCCCACAGCTCCTCAACAGCATTTCTTGCTTTGCTCCCCAGGACAGCTTACTGTACATTAGGAAGAAGATCTTTACTTATTTACTTGAATAAGTTACATTAGGAAGAGATTTGTTACTATGAGGGTAGGGAACACTGAAACAGGTTCCCCAGAGAGGTGGTGGAGGCCCCATTCCTTGAGATGTTCACAGTCAGGCTTGATGGGGCNAAATGTGATGTTACTGTGAGACCAATGGAAACCAAATTCAACCTCCACATCTCACCTTGAGCAGATAATCCTTCTTTACTTACCTAAATCTCTCTGAATCTGGGCCATGTATTTCTGGGTACCTCTTTGTGGCTGAGTTGAATGTACCAGTGTTGGAAACAGGTGGAAATCCCACCAGGCTGGGCTCTTCTCCCAACTAACAAGCAACAGAACAAGAGGAAATGACCTCAAGTTGCCTCAGGGAAAGTTTCAGTTGGATATTAGGAAATTTTCTTCACCAAAAGTGTTGTCAAGCCTTGGACCAAGCTGTCCAAGGAAGTGGNATAAAAGCTAATCTGGGAGCCTTGCCTGCAGTCAGAACTTTCACATAATAATAAATCATTTGAGTGGGTTAAAAGAGACTCCCAGACATTTGAAGAATGAGAACATATTTTTAGAGAAAAAGAGAAAGGGAGAGGAAAGGGAGAGGGAGAGGAAAGGGAAAGGNTAAACTAAGCAATAGATCTTGGCAATCCAGGGCTGGAGCACCTAACATGAGAGCAGGGCATCTTGCTGCAGACCCACCGATGGGTTTGTTAGGAGATGAAAAAACAGGGACAAAAACACAGCACCCAGACACAAAAAGGGGTTACCATCCCTGATTCCTCATCCCTGGAGATGTTTGAAAGATGCAGAGATGTGGTGCTGAGGGACATGGTTTAGCACCAGCCTTGGTAGCAGTTAGGTAGCAGTTGGATTTGATGATCCTAAAGGTCTTTTCCAACTGAAACAATTCTATGATTCTATATAAGGAATGAAATCACCCATGCTGGGATGCAGCAGGACCACAGAGCTCAGCTTTTCTTTTCTCTAGCCTGACATTCAGGCTAGACATATATATATTCCTTGACAGAGGTTTGGGAGCAATTTGACCTGTGCTAATTCTTCACCCCCTCAGCTGGGGGAAAGGCACACACCAGACATCAATCTGCCATGCCTCCATTTCTTGTCCAGCTGCATGCAGTTCCTTAGGAAGAGGCAAGCCTGTCCTGCTCTGATTTATCATACAACTTTAATAAGTGCATTTTATAGTTTAGGTCATATCCTTTCACAAGTCTCATTATTTTAGACAGGGTTTATAGCTACAAAAATCTGCCATCAAAGTGCCTTTCTCCAGTGGAGTCAACTACCCCTTCAGTTTAAACCTCCCTCATGACTTGGAGAGAAGGAATTTTGTTTGTCAGCGTTGAATAAGACATCAAAATGACAACACAAGTGCCTAAAAAGATGGGTAAAGTAATTGTGGCTGCAGCTGGAGTCTATTGAGTGTGGCTCTAACATCACTCACTCCCCCAGGAGGGTTGGGATGTTCTGTCTATTTACAGCCTGCCAAATCCTGCCCCTGGGGGAAAAGGCTCTAAGTCTGCAGGTCTGTGCTTGGCTCAGTTTTGGCTTTACAGAGGAGTAAAGGAAAGCAGAATTGGACTTGAAGCTGCTGGATTCTTCCACAGACCAGCTTGGTGTTAAGTGAATTCAAAGCTCCATCAGTGGGCATTGGGATCAGAACCTTTGTTCTTATAGAATCATTTCAGTCAGAAAAGACCTTTAAGATCATCAAGTCCAACCATTACCTAACCCAACCAAATCTCCTGCTGAAGCATGTCCCTCAGCACCACATCTCTGCATCTTTCAAACACCTCCAGTGGTGATGATTCAACCACCAACTCTTTCTCCAAGTAAAACCAGAGTTAGAATTGGAAAAGAACCCAAAACCAGCAATGGTTGCCAGATCTCAGAAAAAGCTGAAACTAGGAATTTAGTTTCTAGGACTTGGAATTCAAACTAAGGCAGGGATTGGTCCAGCTGTAAACTCCAGATCAAACCCACCTGGATTTTGGGGACATCCTGGCACATCAGCTAACTCCACCACATGGCCTCCTTGCTATATAAAATCAAGACCAAAAGTCAAACCATCCTTACTTAGGACCAGGGAGGTTTCCCCACACCACTCCCTTAGCCATCTCTCTCCAAACAGACCAAGTACCTCAGACTGAAACCAAGGGCAAAGTGAAATTCTCTTCTCTGCAAACCTAGGGGAGAAATCATCACATCTTTGTCCAAAGGTCACAAAGTGCAGGTATTTGGACTCAGTCTTCCACCTCTACTTCTTTCTGCTGAAATCTGTGCGCCCCCAAGTCTTTAACTGTATGCCCATGCTTTGTGTCCTCAGCTCAGTTTAGCAGTCTCTACTGCCTAACTTTAAACTAAGTTTCAATTTGGGCTTACAAATTTGGGGGTTCTCATTAAAAGAGGAATTTGATTTGGGGCAGCATTTTGGACAGCAGAGTCTGGATATGAAAGAGATGGTCCCCACCACTTTTTGCTCTCCATTGAGGTAGGGAATCAACCTTGACTACTGTCAAGCATTAGCAAAAGTAGCACATCACATAGTTGACTCTGCAGCTTCTAAAATAGGTGGGGTGGGACACTACTAAAGGGAGGGAGGTTAAAAACACCTATCAACTTAAGTGGAGATGGATTAGGAAGCTGCAAACGACTAGAGAACAACAGAGAGAGGTAAAGCAGTGCCTCCAGGAGGGCAAACCTGCAGGAGGTCCATGGGTGCAGCACCCAGGCTCCCACCCCAGCATCAAGCCTCATCCTTCTCACCCTTCAAGGACACCACCACAGCTCACCAGCACATGACAGACAGTTCAGGAGACCTTTCTGCCACAATGGAGGACTGCACCTTGGGGTGACCAAGGAGAGAAGCAAAACCTTTCAAGCAGGAATCCACACCAAAAGTTGGGGACAATCCTATCCTCTGGCCTTTGCATCCATGATCCCAGCTGGACAGACAGAGAGGAAACCACTCTGAATTTAAAAAGGCATCCCAAATTAGCAAATTTAAACCAAGCCAGACCAAAAGATTAAATAAACCAAGACAAAGGCTGACAGTGTCTCTCGACCTGCTTAAGGCAGAGTAAATGTTTGCATAGTAGGTCCACTTTGCTCTCCAGAACAGATCCTCCTCATCCCAACACATAAGCCAGGAGATTTCATCACTCAAATGTGCTCAGAGGTCTGTCTTCACCATGATGACTTCATATGGATCCTACCTCATTCTTTTCTTTGCCTTACTTCAGAAAGAAATGGAGATCTACCTTCAAAGGACACATTTCCTCAATTTTCTGCCCTCCAAAGTGAGGTGGAGTCTGGGGATCAGGACAAGCTAATGGGGTCAAAAAGCTGCAGGTTGCTTCCCCCTCATCCAGCCAGGAAATGCATCTCTTCCAGCCAGGAAACTTTTGTCCTTCTCCATCCCACTCATTCAAAGATCTCTTTGGAGCCAAAAGATGAAACCACAGGAAGGTGCATTTGCTCCATCATGTTCAAACTGTCACATGTTCTCTTTTTCTCACAAGCACAAAAGCTGGAAAGCTCTGTTTCTAGTCAACTGCCACCCAAAATTCTCCAGCATGTAACTGAGGACATGGGCTTCACTGTAAGTCAAAAGCAGCCAAGCTCATAATACACAGACCTTTAACTTTCCTTGCTGGGACCAGAGCCACTGGTCCTAGGCTACACCTACCTTGAGGAGGCTGCAGGTGATGTCCTCTCTGCTGCTTGAGCTTTCTCAGCCTTCTGCAAAAGGTACTGTAGAGCAGAAGTTGTAGATAAGTTAGGTGGGATTTATAGACTGGATTTGCCTGCTGAGTAGGCAGCTGGAGAAGGCATTAAAACACATTTAAAAGCACTAGATGTTTTCATACAGGATAGAATCAGGGTTGGAAGGGACCACTAAGACAGGTGAGACACTGGCACAGGTTGCCCAGGGAGGTTGTGGCTGCTCCCTCCCTGGAGGGGTTCAAGGCCAGGTTGGACGAGGCCTTGAGTGACCTGTTCTAGTGGGAGGTGTCCCTGCCTATGGCAGGGGGTTGGAACTAGATGATCTTTGAGGTCACTTCCAACCTTACCATTCTATCATTCTATGATCTAGTTCCAAACCCCCTGCCAGGGATCTTGCAATGTTTGCTGAGACCTTCACCAAGAGTGGAAAGGGTTGACCAAGCTCACTCTGACTGCCTGAGGGGGTCTCTTTTGGTCATGCAGTGGACTCTCTGGCATGGCATAGTGAATGTAGCAGACACAAGCAATCTTCTGCCCCCAGGAATGAACACACACAGCTGGGTCATGGCTACAATGCCTGGGTCTGGTCCTGGAGCTGGTTTTGCAGATGCTGGATGAAGCATCATTTTTGATGAGGCTATCACTCACCTGTATTTTAAAGGTGCTGCCTGTCACCACAGTGCTTAAGGGTCCTTGCCCCACAAGAAGATTGACAACTTCTCCCAGGCAGTGGGAAATGTCCCACTTTAGCTTTGGCAGACAGAAAGGCAGAGAAACTCTGCTTGATTTCCACAGCCACAGAGTAGGGAAATGAGACCACAAATATTTTCTGTAAGGCCTAATAGGATGTATGTAGATCCTCTCACAAATATTTTCCCTTCAGCTAAAACCAAGACATCTGCTTTTGAAACCACACACACAGCTCCACGAAGCAATTATTCCTTATGAACCTATTGTCAACATCCCTGGAGAGATTGAAAGGCTGTGTAGATGTGGTGCTGAGGGATATGTTTCACTGGTGATCTGGCAGTGTTGGGTTAACAATTGGCCTCAATGATCTTAGAGGTCTTTTCCAACTTAAACAATTCTGTGGTTCTATAAAGAGGAGCTGAGTGAGTTACAGCTCCATTGTGGAGCTGCTTTTGTTCTGTTTGGCAAATCCTTGCTCTTGAGTGGTGCTGTTGCTTCTGCCACACCTGCAGACCAACTCCTTTGGGGAAGGTGTTTCATCAAATGCAAGGAGATGGTTGCTAAACTGAGACATACAAAAGACCTCCAAAAGTGAGTGCACAGCTATGGAGAGTGGACTGTGGCAGCTGCTCTGTGCTTGCCAATCACACATTGCATCCCGGCACAAAGCAAAAACTCCAGAGAGCAGCTCCTCTCCCTCCAGAGGTCCTCCAACTCAAGCTTTTAATCAAGTGGGTTAAACACTACTGTCCTCACAGCCATCATTGCCATCAGCCTCTGTCATGGCAGTGGAAAAGGAGAAGTTCTAGGTCCATCTGAACTGGATCTGATTTTAGATGGATGTCATGACCCCATAATATATTCAAGATCCTGGAGAACAGCCAAACAGAAAGGGATCTGGGGGTGCTGATTGACACCCACCTAAACATGAGCCAGCAGTGTGCCCAGGTGGCCAAGAAGGCCAATGGCATCCTGGCCTGCATCAGGAATAGTGTGGCCAGCAGGAGCAGGGAGGTCATTCTCCCCCTGTACTCTGCACTGGTTAGGCCACACCTTGAGTACTGTGTCCAGTTCTGGGCCCCTCAATTTAAGAAGGACATTGAGGTGCTTGAGCGTGTCCAGAGAAGGGCAACGAGGCTGGTGAGAGGCCTCGAGCACAAGCCCTATGAGGAGAGGCTGAGGGAGCTGGGATTGTTTAGCCTGGTGAAGAGGAGGCTCAGGGCAGACCTTATTGCTGTCTACAACTACCTGAAGGGTGGTTGTGGCCAGCAGGAGGTTGCTTTCTTCTCTCAGGCAACCAGCACCAGAACAAGAGGACACAGTCTCAAGCTGTGCCAGGGGAAGTTTAGGCTGGAGGTGAGGAGAAAGTTCTTCACTGAGAGAGTCATTCCCCACTGGAATGGGCTGCCCAGGGAGGTGGTGGAGTCACCGTCCCTGGAGGTGTTCAAGGCACATTTGGACGTGGCACTTGGTGCCATGGTCTAGTCTTGAGGTCTGTGGTAATGGGTTGGACTTGATGATCTTTGAGGTCTCTTCCAACCTTGCTTACTGTGATACTGTGATATCAGACACAGGTTTAGCCATCAAAGCACTTGGGGAAGTAACTGCTCTGTGAAATCATGGGCTTCCAGCCTATGCATAGTGGGTGTTTTAGCACCATGTTTTCAGCTCTGAACTTTCAGGAGGATGAGATGAAGCTGTGATTCATGGTTGGATGGACTCTTGTTTCCATGGAAAAAGCTATGTCCTGGATGCTGTGCCTTAGAATCATTGAACCGTTTGGGTTCGAAGGGAACTTTAAAGGTCATATAGTCCAACCCCCCTGCAGTCAGTCAGCAGGGACATCTGCAACTAGATTGGGGCTCTGCAGCCTGGAGAAGTGAAGGCTTCCAGGAGACCTTAGAGTAGCCTTCCAATATCTGAAGAGGACCTACAGGAAGGCTGGGGAGGGACTATTTACAAGGTCTTGCAATGACAGGACAAGGGGCAATGGGTTTAAACTGGCAGAGGGGAGATTTAAACTGGATGTTAGAAAGAAGTTCTTTACAGTGAGGGTGGTGAGACACTGGCACAGGTTGCCCATGGAGGTTGTGGCTGCTCCCTCCCTGGAGGTGTTCAAGGTCAGGTTGGATGAGGCCTTGAGTGACCTGTGCTAGTGGGAGGTGTCCCTGCCTATGGCAGGGGGTTGGAACTAGATGATCTTTGAGGTCCCTTCCAACCTTACCATTCTATGATTAGGTTGCCTAGACTCACATCCAATCTGACCTGGGACATTTCCAGGGATGGGACATCTATCATCTCTCTGGGCAACCTAGTGCCTCACCACCCTCAGGGTAAAAAACTGTCTGCCTTGAATCTAATCTAAATTTTCCCTCTCTCAGTTTAAAACCATCACCCCTTGTCCTCTAACAGCACTCCCCATTAAAAAACTGCCACCCCATAATGCTGTATCCTTCCTTCACACATGGCTGTACCCCTCCATGTCCAACTACATTCACATTACAAAGTCACTCAGTCAATAATATGAACTGCATGGGGCTGGGGAAGGATCCACATAGGACCCCCCTGCTGCCATCACAGACCCTCTGGGCAGGATGATCCAGGTCCACCATGCACCAGCACGTTCCCCATCTGTGGCAAATTTCTTTCAGGAATTAAAAAATCCACCCAGTTAGTGCTAAGAACAGAGTGAGCCTGTTCCTAACACCACATTAAGATGCTTAGCTTAGCGTTTCAACAGGCTTTTCAGATGTTTCTGGCTCCTGCAAAATATTTTAAGAACACTGATAATATTTATCATGTGGTTAGGGATATTTGGGCTAGAACAAGCCCTAACCCAGCTGGCAAAAACCTCAGGAGCCAAATAACTCCTCTCTCTCCACTGTGAGCTGATGTCCCACTCTGACACACTG
Organism: Ramphastos sulfuratus; assembly: GCA_013399055.1. NCBI lineage: Eukaryota > Metazoa > Chordata > Aves > Piciformes > Ramphastidae > Ramphastos > Ramphastos sulfuratus. The sequence goes on from WBNM01038469.1 coordinate 25,149, forward strand.
CCTGGACCATCCTCAGTGATGGGAAGCAGCACTAAGCCCTTTGGAAAAAGCTTTTTTTTAGTGATCTACATGACTTAGGCACACAGTGCCCCATAAAGCCAGGGAGGCTTAAAGCCAGATGTTTTAGAGCAACTCCAGCACCTACCAAAGCAAATAGGTTCCTGGGAGGATTTGCACAGAGCCCCAGGGATTCACAAGAGCATAGAATGCATTGAGTTGGAAGGGACCTCTAAAGGTCATCTCATCCAGCCACTCCTGCAGTCAACAGAGACATCTTCAACTAGAGCAGGTTTTTCAGAGCCCCACCAAGCTCGACCTTAAATGCTTCCAGGAGCATCTCTGGGCAACCTGGGCCAGTGTTTCACCATCCTTACCATTAAAAAATATCCTCCTTCTGTCTAGTCTGAACCTTCCCTCTTCCAGTTTAAGAACATTACCCTCTGTCCTATAACAACAGACCCTGCTAAAAAGTCTGTCCCCAGCTTTCCTATCAGCCCTTTTTAAGTACTGAAAGACTACAAGAAGGTGTCCCCAGAGCCTTCCCTTCTCCAGGCTGAACACCCTCAGCTCTCTCAGCCTGTCCTCACAGCAGAGGTGTTCCAGCCCTCTCATCATTTTTGTGCCCTTCTCTGAACCTGTTCTGACAGGTCCATGGGGAGGGATTATTTACAAGGTCTTGTAATGACAGGATGAGGGGCAATGGGTTTGAACTGGCAGAGGGGAGATTTAGACTGGATGTTAGGAGGAAGTTCTTTCCAGTGAGAGTGGTGAGACACTGGCACAGGTTGCCCAGGGAGGTTGTGGCTGCTCCCTCCCTGGAGGTGTTCAAGGCCAGGTTGGATGAGGCCTTGAGTGACCTGTGCTAGTGGGAGGTGTCCCTGCCTGTGGCAGGGGGTTGGAACTAGATGATCCTCGAGGTCTCTTCCGACCTTACCATTCTATGATTCTACGATTCTTGTATCGATGGCCCCAGAGCAGGACACAATACTTAGAATGAGGTCTCACCAGAGCAGAGCAGAGTGGCAGAATCACCTCTCCTGATCTGCTGGCCATGCTTCTTTTGATACAATTTGCCTTCTGGCCTGCAAGTGCACATTGTTGGCTCATGTCACCAGCACCACCAAGTCCTTTTCTGCAGGGCTGCTCTCCATTCCTTCATTGCCCAGCCTGTGTAGGTAAGAGGTATTGTCCTGACCCAGCTGCAGGATCTTGCACTTGCCCTTGTTGAACCTCATGAGGTTCACCCAGGCCACTTCTCCAGCTTGCCTAGGTCCCCTTGGGTGACATCTCATCCTCTGGCACATCAACCAAACCATTCAGCTTGGTGCCGTAGAATCATAGAATGGTAAGGTTGGAAGGGACCTCAAAGATCATCCAGTTCCAACCCCCTGCCATAGGCAGGGATACCTCCCACTAGAACAGGTCACTTAAGGCCTCCTCCAACCTGGCCTTGAATACCTCCAGGGAGGAAGCAGCCACAACCTCCCTGGGCAACCTGTGCCAGTGCCTCACCATCCTCACTGCAAAGAACTTCCTCCTAACATCCAGTTTCAATCTCCCCTCTGCCAGTTTAAACCCATTGCCCCTTGTCCTGTCATTGCAAGCCCTTGTAAATAGTCCCTCCCCAGCCTTCCTGTAGGCCCCCTTCAGATACTGGAGGGTTACTATAAGGCCATCTGCAAACTCGATGAGGAGGACACTCAATCCCACATCCATACCAGTGATGAAGATATCACCTTAACATGAATTGCCTGTTAGGAAAAGGTGTGACAGCTCCCATTGCACTGCTCAAAGCAGGCACTGAGTGAGTTGAAGAGGAGTCACTGGGCTTAGAGAACCCATTGTGACCATGAGATGCCACCACCTCACTTGCCAAGAGCGTGTCCTCCTGCTCCAGAGGCTGCAGCAATGTCCTATCATGCCAGTACCTAGCCAAGAAGCTTTGTGTGACTCCATTCTTTATTAAGAACCACTTGAGCAGCTCCCTAGGAGATGTCACTCAAACGGCAGTGGTGCTTGTTGGAACGTGCAGCTTGCCAGTGGGAAGCTGGAGTTTGGGTAAACAGGATATTCCCTGCAGGGAGCACTTGCATCTACATCCCCCAGCAAGCAGGAAAGAGGCAGATTCCTGGAGCAGAGTGTTTTCCACTCACAGCTAGAAAGAGGTGGACAGAGCCCCAGGCTGTTCTTTTCCTGTTATGTCAGCAAAGCTTTGGGTGTTGAATTGTTTGGGTTCCCTTTTTTTTTTCCCCTCCCACTTCTCTTTGTTATTCCGGATTTATTTTGCTGATTTAGTCGAACCTCTGAGTGTGCCACACCAATTTATTGGGATTTTCACCCTGGCTTCAGGCTGTGGGATGTGTAAATGTCTGCTTGTGCACGTGCATCAGCCCGGGGTTGATTTTGACACTGCTTGAAAAGCACTCCCTGCTCAGAGAAGGCTCTCACAAAAGACAGCAGCAGGGCCCCATGTGGTGGCGGAAATAATGCTGGGGAGAACACCACCAGCTGAAATCTCAGGTCATGCAAACCCTCCCTTCTTTTTTTCCATATATTACTTAGGGGTTCACTCACAGGGCACAAGCAGCATCCAGCAGTTATATGCAAATCTGCACAAGAAGAGACATGGACCTATTGGAGCAGGTCCAGAGGAGGACACCAAAATGATGTGAGATCTGGAACTCCTCTGCTGCGAGGAAAGGCTGCGTTGGGGTTGTTCAGCCTGGAGAAGAGAAGGCTCTGGGGAGATCTTCTTATAGCCTTTCACACTTAAATGAGTAAGAAAGATGGAAATAGGCTTTTTTGCAGGGCCTGTTGTGACAGGACAAGGGGTGGTGGTTTGAAACTTAAAGACTAGATACAAGGAATGAATTTTTGATGCTGAGGGTAGTGAAGCCCTGGCCCAGGCTGCCCAGAGAAGTGGTATCTGCCCCATCCCTGGAACCATTCCAAGGCAGGTTGTTTGAGGCTCTGAACAACCTGCTGTAGTTGCAGATGTCCCTGCTGACAGCAGAGGGGTCAGACTAAATCACCTTTAAAGTTCCCTTCCAACACAAACCATACACTAGTGGTGTCCCCCAGGGATCAGTACTGGGCCCCATCGTCTTTAACATCTTCACTNCATTCCCCACTGGAATGGGCTGCCCAGGGAGGGGGTGGAGTCACCGTCCCTGGAGGTGTTCAAGGCACGTTTGGACGTGGCACTTGGTGCCATGGTCTAGTCTTGAGGTCTGTGGTAATGGGTTGGACTTGATGATCTTTGAGGTCTCTTCCAACCTTGCTTATACTGTGATACTGTGATTCTATGAAATCCATTCACTTGCTTTCATTTATATTTCTAGTTTGTAACTTCTAACTGCTGCTGGGGTCCTAAGCCCCAAACAGAGCATCACTCTTAGCACTATCTCACCTGGCACATCAGTAGCTCTCAGAAGTGATCCAAACTGGTGGTGCCACTCTTGATCTTTGTGGAGTTGCAGGAAATAAGCCAAGGAGGAAGGTCAGGTCTACAATTAGATCTCCCACAGAGTGCTGCAGTGTCTTCACCATACCATGCTTCTCAAGAGGCTGTGAACAGTGTAATTAAGCTGTAAGGCAATCAGGTGAACGTGCTTATTAGGAGATGATCACACTCCCAGGATGTCAGCAGTTGTAGGCCTGCCCAGGGAACCCAAATCCCCCGGGCAAGGAGATTCGCAGCTGATAAACAGTCCAGGCATCCTTTGCTTTTTTTGGTAACTGAGCCAGGAGGGGATGGAGAGAGGAGCTGGGAGGCTGGAGGGCAGAAGGAAGTGGTGTTTACCATCTCACATAGCCAGGTGTGTGATGCACTCCAAACCACAGCTCTTGGAGCAACACAGTCAAGTCTGGGCTAAGCCAATGATTTTTTTTTTTAAACCATAAGAGCAGGAACATTCCACAATTAATTACAGGATTTCAACAAGCACTTATCAAAGAACCATAGAATGGTAGGGGCTGGAAAGGGACCTCTGGAGATTGCAGATACCAACCCCCCTGCCAAAGCAGGATCCCTTTACCATCCAGCACGAAGGAGGAGGAGGAGGAGGAGGAGGAGGAGGATGGCACACATCATAGAATCACAGAATGATTTGGCTTGGCAGGGACCCTTAAAAGTCACCCAGTCTAATCACCCTGCAGTAAGCAGGGACATCTTTAAATAGCACTTTAAAATCCTACAGTGTCCATGGGGGGAATGAATTCAGCAGGAAGGAGAAGGATGGGACTTAGAGCACTGGGAATTAGAGCTTCAGCTGATAAAAAATTGGGTTTGGCAGAGCTGTGCTGGTTTATGGTGGGTGAAAATCTGTGATTGATTGGGAAGAAGCATCCAGCACAGAGGCACAGAAAGACTTCACTGCTAAAGGATGGTGCAGCTTTGGTGCAAAGGCACAGGGTGACATCTCCCTCTCCAGGGATTTTCAGGGCTCAGCTAGACAAGAGGAACCAGCAAAATCCCATTTCAAGAAGCAGGTTGGATAGGATCTCCCCCAAATGTCCTTTCTGACAGCACCTGTGTGGTCCATGATTGAGTGTTTCACACTCAGCACGTTGTGACTTCCCCGTTGTCCCCAGCCATCCAAGGACACCAACCTAACATGGTGGCACAGTTGTCAACACACCTAGACCAGCAACCCATTCTGAGTCTCCATTTTGCCAGGCCAAATGATGTCAGCTGTCCCCTTGTCAAGGCAGGCACCCTCATGGTCCTTCAGCAAGCCCTAGTGTGGCCACTGACCCTTCGGTTTGCTGCCACACAAATTATTATCAATAATAAACCCAAACAAGAAGCTAGTCAGTGGTGTGAAGCACAGTGAGGGGCTTTCAAACCCATTTCTGGCAGGGCAAGGAGTGGGGCTGGTGTCCTGTGGGCACTGGAAAGTACAGCCAAAGTGTGTGTGCAGCTGGGGAATAGCTTCAAAAAGGCTTGTAGTTGAGCAGACCTGCTCCATCTCTCCTGGCCACCACCACAGCAGCACTGCTCACCCTCTGGGCTGAGCTTTTTTGAAGGCAACAGCTACCTGGCCAGTACCCAAGGCTTAATGGTGAAAGGAATCTGAGGTAGTTACAAACTTCCCTGGTATCTGAGCCCTGGTCAACTCATGTCCCTTTTCCAAACCCCATCCAGGAGCAGCCAACACAGGCCTGGGAGACAAGCATTGCTCTATCAGCAGCAGCACCCCTCAGAGGTTGGTGCTGGTCCTCTAGCAACATGCACCTCAAAATATTCTGCTCCCACAGCGGCCAGGTCCAGCAGAACACCATTCCACCATGGGTGTGTGTACCAATCACAGAATCACAGAATTAACCAGGTTGAAAGAGACCTCTAAGATCATCGAGTCCAACCTATCACCTCACCCTTCTAATTAACTAAACCATGGCACTAAGTGCCTCATCCAGCCTCCTCTTAAACAGCTCCAGGGATGGTGACTCCACCACTTCCCCAGGCAGCCCATTCCAATTTCAATCACTCTTTGCATGAAGAATTCCTTCCTGACTTCTTCTTAATTTCTTTCTTCTTCAGCCTGAACCTGCCCTGGTGCAGTTTGAGACTGTGTCCCCTCCTTCTGTTGCTGGGTGCCTGGGAGAAGAGACCAATCCCACCTGACTACAACCTCCTTTCAGGTAGTTGTAGAGAGCAATGAGGTCTGCCCTGAGCTTCCTCTTCTCCAGGCTGCACACCCCCAGCTCCCTCAGCCTCTCCTCACAGGGCTGTGCTCCAGGCCCCTCACCAGCCTTGGTGCCCTTCACTGGACACGTTCAAGCACCTCAACATCTCTCTTAAATTGAGGGGCCCAGAACTGGACACACTACTCAAGGTGTGTCCTAACCAGTGCTGAACACAGGACCTGCTGCTGCCAATTACCCTTGATATTAGAGCTATCAAGAGCTTGCAAGCATCTAATTAGAAGCAGAAAGAGGAGATGGATGGGTGGCAGTTGGAAGACTGGAAAGAATGAGATGTTGCAGGTCAGCAGGCAGACTGAAGAACAGGTGCAACAAGAGACCCTCACAGGCATTACTAATCTGGACCCTTTAACTGTGAGTTTGGAAGAAGATTTTCCCATCTGCCTTCAAAGAGGGAGAGCCAGAGCTGGCCCAAGAACGCTGGAGCAGGACTACTACCCACCTCTGTGAGGCTGGCAGCAGCTCTCATACAATAATTTCCATCTTCACTCACTGCAGGGAACCTCCTGGACGAGGGATACACATCACAACATGTCCCTGGCCCCTTCTCTCTCCTGTGCTTGCTCAGGCCAGCAGCCCCAGGGGAGGATGAATTTCCATTACCGCTTTCAAGCCTTGCTGCTGGTTATTGCTTACCGCTGTATCAGCCATCAAAGTTCCCATGAAAACAGTGAGTAGGACACAAATTGCAAATTAGGCTTTAATTAGAAGCTGGCACCTGCTTTCTGACCAAGAAATACAATGAAGACGTCTCGATGTTGCTATGGCAGTCCAAAAACACAGATTTGTGTCTCAGGACCCTTTGAAGACAAATTTACTCAGCGCTATGAACTTGTATGCCAAAGTGATTAACACTTTAATGCTAATATCAAGCTGGACCAGTTACACACATTTTATTCATTAGAAGGCATCATTTTTCAACTGTGCCTTATCAGTATGCAAATGAGCTTCTGACTCGGCCCTCGGCTGCTCCCGAAAGCGCCGCCAAAGTGAATTCAATTAATGCGATTTACATCCCAATGTGACACGCGAGGCTCTGCAGGGCTCGATAAGGCAGCCAGATGGGAGCTGGGCTCCCACCACAGCCCTCCCATCACCCTCTGCCTCTTACCAACTTCCCCCAGCTTTGCTGGGGCACCCCCCTGAAGAAATGTGATGGTTTGGGAAACTATGGAAAAAGCACCCAGACTAAGAGTCAGCTGGCTGGAAGGACTGAAG
>WBNM01038471.1:2332-60021 GCA_013399055.1 Ramphastos sulfuratus
TGGCGGGCCGGCTGCGGGGCGGCGGGACAGCTGCGGGGGCGGCGGGCCGGCTGCGGGCCGTCGTCTGACCGCGCTTCTCGCTCGCCTTTTCCGACCTTTCACAGGGAAAGGGGCGTGCGGAGAGACCTGTGGGGTGCTGTTGTGATGTCTCCTTGTCAGAGCGGCTGCCTCTACTTAGGGCGTGGAGAGCTGAAGGAAAGTCAGCAAAGTTACAGTGGCAGGTCTTAATGGCTGCTGCCTGAGCAGTTAGGGACCCTGCCAAGTAGTTGGGGTTTTCTATGACAGATCAGTATATAGCATGAGCTACTTGAGTTTGTTCTACAGAGGCATTTAAACGCTCACTTCTACTTAAAAAGGTGTGCCTAAGATGCCTGCGATGGTCTCTGGCCATGCGAAGTAGTACTAGTTTTTTTACCGTATGGGTTGAGCTGAGAAGCAGAGACTATTTGGACTTGGCATGAACTTTCTCAGTTGTGCAATGTAAGACTCACTGTCTTCTTTGTTTATCAGATTGAAAGATGATGATAGTGGAGACCATGACCAGAATGAGGAAAATAACACACAGAAAGATGGTGAGAAGGAAAAGAACGATCGGGAGAAACCACAGACCACTACAAAGAGGAAGGTACAGGGCTGGCATCTGCATTCTATTGCCAAGGCGTGATGGGGGATGAAAGGATGAGGAAAATATGACTTGGTGGGTGCTTAATGCGGTGTTGCTCTTGTAATGAAGACAGGGGTGCTACATTAGCATTTGGATAGTCTGATGTGGCTCTTGGAGGTATGCAATCTGAGGGGTGAATGCTTATTTCATAAATCCATCTTATACTCTGCCAGACTTCTGAACAGAAATTAGAAGTAAAGCTTTATTTTCACAAAAAACATTTTTCTTGGGAGAGGATGTAGAGGAAGGACGTGGAGAAAGGAGTGATTGACAGGGAAGCAGTGGCTTGCAGTTGGTTTACCAGTCCATGTTTGTGCTACTCTTGAAATAACTCGTAAGCCTGTATAGCACAGCCTACTTGAGAAGGCATGTATCCATCCTCCTTTGTTGTTTTTTTTCTTTTAATCTTGTGCTTAGGAAAACTATTCTGTTTAAAGTAATGCAATCCTTATAAAATTATCACAGCCAAGAGAAGAATAGAGATTTAAGTACCTCCCATGGCAATACCAAGTGATAAGAGTTTTTTGGTTTGTTGTTTTCCATCAGTTTTGACTCTTGGGTAATGAGTTCTTGTTAGCCTCTTTTATGCTCATTAGAAGTCTTTTTAATCAGAAAGGGGTGTTTTGGAAATAGAGAAATGATCACTGGTCACTGCTAGCCATGAGTTCTGCCAAAGATGACATAACAGGTTCTAAGACCAATCATCTCAGAGTGTTGGGGTGTTGGTTGCTTAAGGGAGTTGGTGCCACCAAAGAGTTATAATTGCATTTGAATCATGGTTTAATAGGGAGGGGATTTCTTCCCAGAGAAGCAGTGCCTTTTTTTTTTTCCCCTGACATTGAAAAAGTTACAACTGTCACATTGCCCTTTTTATTTTGTCTTTTTCCTTTAAGACAGAAACAAATACTAAAAGAAAATTTACTAATACAGCCTGTAATAGTTATGAGGGCTGCTTTTTTGGTGGCGGCTCTCCTGAGCTTGAGTTTTTTCTTTTTTTTTCCTTAGTTGTTCCTGCTCAGCAAATATCTTGCATTCTTTGAAGTAGTCAGCTGCTGTTAGCCTGATCATCCATTTCAGACAAGCAGAGTTAGTATTTCTCAGTAAAAATGAGGATGAGTTGTTTGTTTTATGGTCCATGAAGGCAGGAACATGTGGACTTCTGATGCTGTAATTTTTCTCATTCCCTGTTTGGAGGAGCATGTAAGGGGTAAGCAGGTGTTTGTGTTCTGCAGGCTGTTGTCCCAGGGCCAGCAGAGCACCCCTTGCAGTATAATTACACCTTCTGGTACTCCAGACGAACACCTGGGAGGCCAACCAGCTCGCAGAGTTACGAACAGAACATCAAACAGATTGGCACTTTTGCCTCCGTGAGTATATCCCTGTTCTTATGTCACTTGGGCATGGCATGGTCAGTGTGGCTGGCTTGATCTCTGTGTGCTGGGTGTATGCATGTGCAGGCTGTGCTCTTGTAGCAGAAACAGAGGAGAGTGAGTGATTTGCCATGAGTTCTTGAGTTGCCTACAGCAGGTGACATGTCTTGAAGCAGTTCTCTGCCCTGTGCCAAACATCTGTGCCTGCAGTAATAATTATAGCTGGAATAATGATAGAAAATTAAAAGAACTTCCATGTAGTTTTAATCTGCCAACTGGAACAGAGTTTGAGAGGTAAGCAAGAGAAGAAAGGAACACCTTTTCTGGATGCAACAGAGGTGTGAAGCAAAGATGTGAAGCAGTTGTATGTCTCCCCACTTCCCTCCTACATGTATTTCCCCTGCTTCTTCCCTGCTCCTATTTCTACCACAAAGACTGTGTTTGGAACAACCACCTGGTGTACTGTATATAACAAGCAGCTGGTGGCCTGTTCTCTGTCTGGAAGTGATGGCTGACATGCAGTTTGATGTTGCAGTGAAGTTCATTAAGAGGCAAATTGCTCTTTTTCCCTTTCCACCATTTGTAGCTGTTCATTCCTGTAGTAAAATGACTGTATCCTGGAAAGACAGTGTTGAGTTGTTGCATGGTACCAGCAGTGCAAAACCACCTTTACAATCCCAAGATACAAAAGCAGAACATGTCTCTGTTGCAGAGGCACCACATGCATGACCATTCTCAAGGCCAACAAGTCTGCTGGTTGCTTTGGGTTTTTTGGTTTTTGCTTGTTTGTTTTTTTAAATCTAGTGTTTGTCCAGATTTTCTACACAAGCTTACAAATGTTAATTTTGCCCACCAGTAAATCTCTGTCTTCTGTCGTGTGAGAATTTATGAAAAGGTCCCTTAATCCCTTCTGGAGGCTCTGAAAATATGCCTGGCCAAGTAGGTGGGTTGTGTTATTGCATCCACACAGGATGAGAGTGAGAAGAGCAGCTCTAAGGCTATCATCATGGGTAGTTACTGCTCCTGTTCCCCTGTCTGAGTGAGTGCTTTTAGTTCAGTGAATGAAAAATGTGGCTGCATTGATGATCTGGCAATAACTTTTCAGTCTGTTAAATCAGTGTAGCCTTAATGTTCTTTTTTTAGCTCCTTAGTGGAAAAACTGCACACATACTGTTGTGTGTTTGCTGCAAAGAATAAGTGCTGGAGTTGGGTTAGGATGGTGAGAGACTGACCAGCAGATGTGATAATGTATTTGGGTCCAAATTCTGTTTGAGGATGAGGAAGAACAACCTTCAGAAAAGAATTGTCTGAGCCTAAATCTGGGTTCAGATTTACTCTCTACTTTTCAGTAGAAGGCTGTGAACGCTTTTGAGCGCTGACCACTAGAGGGCATACTCGGGCGATTCAGAAGGTAGTTTCCGCACTGCATTTAGATGTGTCTGACCAAAATAGATTGCTTCTGACCCCACCTCAGTCATGGTTCGTAATTTTATTGGCTATAAAAGCAAATTCCTGCTTGGATGGCAAAGGTCAGACATTGGAGCAGAATTCCAAGTGCTGACCAAGTTACTACGGTCACTGACAAGGGTCTTGGGCTGGTGTCTGATCCCTGCAGCTTCACTGCTGACCTGCTTAATAGCTATTGTCTTACTGAACAGAGTATGTAAATATGTAAATTAGCATAATCTCTTCCAGTGCTTTGTTTTGTTTTAGAGATCCAGCCTCTCTATTTTCCTTTCATATTCAGAAATCTCAAAGGATATTTTAAGAATTATTTTTCAGAACTAGAAAAGATAATTCTCTTGCCTTTTGGCCAGACTGTCTGAGGTAGATGCAGTGGTGCCAGATTGGAGACTGGTCAAAAGTGAAGTGAGTGATCCAAATGGACCATGGCAGATTGGAGAAGGAAGTAAGAGGTATTTAAATGAAAGCTCTGAATGATACCTGAAGATCTTAAACCTGGATACAGTAAAATTAAATTAACAAAAACAAAGTTTCAGTCTCCATGATCACAGGAAGCAGTGACAAATGCAGGGCTATTGTGACTGTTTGGAGAGGCTTGGCTGTAGCTGATGCCCTTGAGACATCCACTGACTGAAAGTTCAGGCAGTAGGACTTATAAGATATGCTTGGAAGTGTTTTCCAGAGCAGCAGTTATCTTAGCACAGGTTTCTTTAGACAAACACCGACTGACTTGGGAGGCACCTGATGATTATTTCAAGTCTCCTGGTAATGAAACCAGTCAAAAATAGACACCCAAGCTCTGATCCTGCCATTGCATTCTGGGTATATTAGTTGATGCCCTCATGAGAAATAAGAAATGAGAACGGAAGAGGGGAAGGTGCTCTGGACAGCCTGTGCAGAAGGGGAAACCTGTCTCAGTAGGAATCCTGGCTGTGAACAGTTTGAGCAGCCTTGTTGTGTGGTTTGTGTCATTGCAGGTGGAGCAGTTTTGGCGGTTTTATAGTCACATGGTACGTCCTGGGGACCTGACAGGCCATAGTGACTTCCACCTTTTCAAAGAGGGAATCAAACCCATGTGGGAGGTGAGTTGGAGCTCTCATTTCTGTCTTGATATTTTCAGAGTATTCTGGAGGGAACCTCCTACAGTGAGGGGACTCGTTATTAAATGGCACTCCAGGCTTCTCTAGGGTGCAGTCCTTTCTTCTGTGTTTCCTGTAAACTTGTCCTCAGAACTTTGTCCCATATAACCAGCAGTCCTGTGACTTGCTGGCAGAGGAGAGGGAAGATGCAGGGAGTAGTCAGCTGCACTTCTCAAAGGTTGCAGAGCTGCCTTTTCCTCTGGGTCCAGAGGATCTCTGGGCAATATTGCCTACAGCCCAATGAGAGGGGCACCCAAACTAAGCTCTGCGTCTCCTGATATAGGCACTTGCCATTTATTATAGCTTTGTCAAGTGACAGCAGTGTGGGGCTTTACTCAAGAAGGGCTGGACTTCTGCAAGTGAAATTCAGCAAATCTTATAAGAAACCAACCTGCCTTTTTCTGACAAGGAGGGAAGAGAAGGCACAAATGATAAAAGCCTACAGCTGTATGTAGGTCTGGAGATGGAAAGAAGATTTAGCCCTTCCATTGCTTTTCTTTGTTCCAAGGCACTTAGTTTGCTTCTGTTCATTCCTATCCAAATCTGTTTAACAAAAAGAAGAAGGGAAAAAAAAAATACTCTTTGCCTAGCAAATCATTCTTCCAGTTCCTGGCCAGCTTCCAACAATGACCAAAACCATTCTCAATATGAGGATTTTATGTGTTGCGCTGAAGTACCTAATTAGGCTGCTTGGTCCTGAGAAATTTATATGTGACCCTAGTTGGCAATTATTTGAAGCAAGGTGTTTTATAGCCAGTTACTGCAGATACAATTTATATAAAACGTTTAACCCTCTTTGGACTCCTGGTGAGTGAGTTGCTCTGATAATGTGTCAACCAGAGTCCACAAGTTAATCATAACAGAATTTCTTTAAAGCATTTCCCTGTAGCCATTTTAAGATGGAGGTGGAGAAATTCTTTTTTGTTTCTTTACTTCTGGCCTCATTCCCTTCTTTTATTTGTAGAAGAGGACCTGGGATCTTACTGTTCACCTTCTCTTTTCTGCTTGCTTTTTAGGGCTTTGCGCCTCTTTTCTCATCCAAACTAATCGTTACTTGCTGTCGTTCTTGTAGGCACATATGTGTGTATTTGCCTCTTATCTTTTTCTGGATCCATCTCTGCCTTTTCTGGGTAAAGTCAGAAGCACTAAGCATAATGTTCCCTGGTGATTTACTGGGCTGCAGATCATTATTATTCTGGTAAAGGGAAATCAAATGCTTGACTGAACCGAAGCTTGTTTAACCTAAAAGAAAACTAACAATAACCATAAAACACACAATACAGCATCTGCTTCCCAATCACTGTTCTCTTTTTAGCCTTGAACCTGCTTAAACCACCTTTGAAATATTTTGAGCTGGTATCATTTTCTCTTCTGACTCCCATTAGTCATTGTGGAAAGTCTGAAAGTTAAACTCCCTGCTTAAAGGCTGAAACCTTGACAGTATAATTCTTAAAATGAAATGTTCACAACTTGGAAAACAAGGACACTTAGTCAGCAAGTAGTTTGCACCTTATGGGATTGCACCACATTCCTGGAACTCGTGTTGATTTGGATTCTTCACCGTGCATGCGGCTGCTGTCATGGTTTGAGGCTTGTCTAGAACTGACACCTTCCCCTTCAGTACACACCTGAAAACTGGGGATCTGAATGCTGCTGTTCTACTGGCACTGCCATATTTGCTCAGGATTGCTTCATTAGCACTTGCTGTCACTGAGAGCACACAAATGTTAGTTCTGTCTGAGCCCTAGAGAAGCTTTAAGGCTAAAGTAAAGTTAACGTTGTTTCATTAAGGGTTGGGCTGCCTTGCCTAGCATCTTTACGGTGTGTCCCAGCTTGGCAGAGGGGATTTGGCCAGGAACATCCTGTGTTTTGCGGTCCCCTCTGAGTTACTCTTTGTTCTTCTCTGTTTCTGTCCTAGACCTGTCTTCCCTTTCCCTTCCTAACTGCCACCTCTTTGGCTTCTTCCTACCTCTCTCTCTTCAGCTTTGGATGGAATTTGTTCCCTTCTCACCTTATAAGATTTACAAGAGAAAGCCACAGCCTTCTGCACAGAGGAGGAGCTGCTCTTTGACATAGGTGTGCATTCTGTGAAGCAGGGGAGTCTGTAGAAGTTTTCAGCTCCTTTTCAGGTGCAACATATGGAATCACATATTGAGGTGACAGACTGGGTGCTTAGCATAATTTTTATTCTTTACTCTCTCCCCTCATTTTTTGTTATTTCCCTGGGTCACAGCAGCCTGGAACAAACATTCAGCTGTATGACATGTGATAGTATCAGTGGTTCTCAGAATGGACTGGTTCTTTCTGAGTTAACACAGCTCGTGACCCTGTTCCTGGAAATGTGGAAGAAAAGCATTTGTCAGCTTTTCACTTGCTTTTAAATGCCACTTTGCATTTTCCCTCCTTTCATGTTCTGCAATGAGGGATTTTTCCTGATTTACAAGCAGACCTACAGATGATTAGACAAATGGGGAATCAGGCTTAGGTTTAGGAGCAGTTTTAAGGTCCTTGCGTCTGGTTCTGTGTGCAGATTGGTAGGCTGCTGTTAGTCTGTGGTAGTGGGATCGAAACACTAGAGCTCAAGTCTTCAGCGCATAGAGCTTCATCCGGAACGCTGAGAGTCACTGTTTCAAATACTTTGTATTCAAAGTGAGTAATGTACCTCTGACTCTGCTTGTATGGGGGAGAAATGAAATGCTTTTTGCTTGAAAACAACTCCTCTCTGTCCCTTGCCCCACCCAATCAATATCTGCTCCTGTCTGTGGCTCTGCTGTCTTGCAGAAAGCAGAAAAACAGCTAGAAGAAAACAAATCGATTTCTCGCCCCTCTTCCTAGGACGATGCCAACAAAAATGGTGGCAAATGGATTATCCGCCTGCGGAAGGGCTTAGCGTCGCGATGCTGGGAGAACCTCATCCTGGCCATGCTGGGAGAACAGTTCATGGTGGGAGAAGAAATCTGTGGGGCAGTCGTCTCTGTCCGATTCCAGGTAAGCGCTTCTGAGGGCTGGCTTGCACTTCCATTTGGCAGGGCTGCAAAAAATGCCATCTGCTTACCCCTCACATGCTATTCTGTAGGAGGATATTATCTCCATATGGAACAAGACAGCCAGTGACCAGGCCACGACAGCCCGGATACGCGATACGTTACGAAGAGTGCTCAACCTACCTCCCAACACCATCATGGAATATAAAACACACACTGATAGCATCAAGTACGTTTGGTGGCAGGGGGAGGGCCTGCTGCTGGTTGCATGCGTGCTTGAGCAGTTTAATGCAGGTCACAGGAGCTGGAAGAAGCGCTCACGTGCATTAGGGCTTTGCTGCAGAGGGTCACACAAACAGCAGCTCTTGCTGCCAGCACACTTGGAAAGCCGAAAATCTGTGTTGCTTTTGTGCTGTTGTTAGGGACAGTTGGTTCTAATAGCAAAACCTTCTCCTTTTTTTTAATTTCTTTTTTTCCCAGTGTTATGGTCTAGGGCTTTTTTAGTGATCCACCCAGCTTGTTTCTTGGGAGATGGGATTGTAGGACTCTGGCTTGATGTATTTCAAAGACAAGATTGTAGTTGGGGGGAGACTAGATCATTTGAATAAACAGAGATTCTAGGGAATAAAGTGCGGAAGCTAACAGGGATTTATAGTGCCATTAGACTTATAAATGGTCTTGGGAAAGTGCTGTGTGAATTTACAGTGCTGTACAAATGATTTCTAATCATAATAAACGTCGTATATTAAGTCTTCCAGGCCCTGGTGACAGAGGCTCTTTAACAAGACTGGAAGATCACGGTACACTGAGAGGACAGCTTGTATTTTTAAATAAACCTATTATAGCTTACCATACCAGGCCATTCAGGGTGACTTTTATTTCCAACAAAGTGACAGAAAAATTGCATATATAGGTATCAGTTAGAGGTTAATAGTGTAATTTTTTTTTCCTTTTATTCTTAAACATATTCTAAACCAATACACTGATTAGGTCATATTGGTTAAATTAACACTTGAAAAGGTGTCCCTGGAAAAAGAAGAGAAACAAATTAATATAGCATTGATGGAGCAGTGAGCTTTCTAATCTAGCCCATAACCAGGGTGCAAGTACCTTTCATGACTTCCTTTCATTATGCTAGATTGTTTTTTCCACATAATCACCCTGTCAGCAGTGTGCTGTCAAACAGTTTGGTGAGATACAGCTAGCTTCCAGTTGTGGCAAATTTTAAGTGTGGGTCACTAACAGTAATGTAAAGGTCTCATTTAAACTGCCTGTAGGCATCTAATATTCCCTGGGGCCCTCCCTTCTGTGTGCATGGGAAAGAGAAGGGAAGGAGAAATTACTATTATTAAACTGACTCTTTTCCAGGCAGCTTTTGTTTCTGAAAGTTCCCGCTTCTGTTGAAACCTTGTATTCATGGTTTTGCCAGTAACGTTTCTCATGTATTTTGTGCCAGGAGAGGGCACTATCGACTCTGTCCACATTAGGAGATAGCAGAGTGCTCCAGTGGACACAACAGAGCATTCTGCTTCTGTTCAGCAGTAGCAGACTGCAGACTGGTGATACGGCTTTGTGATGGAAGCAGGAAGGTGTTTGACTTCTCTCAGTCTCTGCAGGGGAAAGCTGTGTACTGAACCACCTATCCTAAGCAGCAGTGGTTCATATAGCAAGGTTAGAATGGAAATGATATGACCTTTCCTTTATAAGCTATTGCCACCAGCACTTCCCAGCACAGACAATGCTGCTATAGCAATGTTCGTACCTGTCCTTGCTCTGGCAGGTGTCAGTCCTTGAGTTATGGTGTATCCAGAATTCTGGTCTTATTTCTCTGTGCAGTGTAGTGTGGCATACTTTCTGCCGTCTCTTCCTGCATAGCATCAAAGATTTGTTTGTGCTGCTGACGTGTGGTGCAAAATAAGCTTGTCCGAGAGTAACAGGTGTTTGTGGAATTGAATTTAGTAGTTCAGATTACAGCTGGGAGTAATTCTTAAACAGGGGCAGACTGGCTTGTCTCCCACTTAGTGTTCTCTGAGTAGGAGGAGAGGAATAGTCAGGAGTTGGTTTGGTGTCCTAGTGAGGTAGACCTAAACAATTAACTTTCCACCCTGCAGAGGATCACGAGAGCTCTTTTCTTCCATTGCCTCTCTTGAGCTCCACCAGTCTGTTTGCAGTCTGATGTTTGCACCAATGTAAAACCAGAGCAGAACTGCTTGTCAGTGGAATTTCTGTGTGGTGATGCATGGACAGACTTTGTGTGCCTTGCTTGCCTGGTACCAGCGGGCAGCAAGCAACAGCAGCTGCAGAGAGGTTACGACGCCTGCTTCCTTGACAGAGAAAAGCAGGACAGCCCCAGCTTTCAGTCTGACTCTTCTTGGCTATGCTTCATATCATTAAGGTTCTCTCACTAATGAAGAATCTCTTGTGTAACCAGTTCTATCCTCCGTAAAGCCTGGCTCCTTTTCCTCAGCCATCTATCAAGCCCTGTTGAAATACTGTCCGTCATGAATAAACTCCACTTATGCTGCGTGTGTACCATGTGATTTATGGCCGGGGAGGGCTTTCCAGCAGCACTCCGCATTCGCGCTCTGGCTGTGTTTTATGAAAGGCTCTAATGGAAGAGCTGTGCTGTAGGCTTTGTCAGGGCTGCCTTTCTAGGGGGGCTCGTAGCATTTTTCATTTGTATGGGCTGCATCTCTCCACTAGAGCTCTGCTCATGTGCAGTGTTTGATTGGCATTGATTGTGCTTCAGGGAAGGGAGCATGCTTAGCAAGAAAGGAGCAGGCGTTTCTCAAAACCTTGACTTTTAGGTAGTGAATTGACCTGGATTAGCTTTTGACATACTGTAAATGAATGCTTCTGTAGAAATTGCCAGTAGGGCCCTCGCTGTGGAACCTGAGCCTGGTGTTTCAGGTTTTATATATTCCTTTTGTGATGATGCATTTGTATTAACTCATTTTTAGACACCATTTTTCATGAGTTGTCAGTGAGGCTGCAGCTCCTTTTGTTTCAGAAAGTGGTGGTGCTGCCAAGCTGCGTTTGAAAAGTATCTGTTGCTTCACAGCTATTCCAACTATTCTGCATTCTGTCCTTTCTGCTCTCAGTGGTGGGGCTTGTGCATTTAGCTAGATAAGCAGATCTTTCATTGCAATTTTCCTGTGTTTGTCCTTTCTCTTGCTTGTGATATTGACAAGCTGCCTAAATCCCAGTGAGTGGAAGGGTCAGCCTAGTCTGTATTAATTTCCAATCTTGCTAGAAGAGCTAGAACAACCTCTTGGACTTCACTTAATTCCAGGGGGTTTATAGTATCTTAGATGCTACAGTGCTGAGCACCTGAAAAGAATGTGTGTGACATTGTGTGGGCTACCTCGTTTCAGTAGCTGGAGAGAAATAGCTTCTCTTTGTCCCCTAAGAGGTGGACTGAGAGAGGTGCAGTCAGATGTAGTGAACCACTTAATAGGTTCTGTTCATCAGTGCTGGTAATCTTGGAGGTGGCCTGGTCCAGCAGTGACCAGTGGATTATGAACAGTGCCGCTCCCTGTGGTTTGGAATTGAAAAGAACAAACAAAAAAAACCCTCTTATTTCTGTTGCCTTTTGAGGTGCACTGTGCATTTTTGGAAAACAAAGTGTTACCAGTCACAGCCTGATCATGCCTCAACGAGGTCACCAAATACATTCAGGTACTGTAGGGAGTAAACTGCAATTGAGAAAGGGGTGGAGGAGAAGCGATGGATGTAGTGTTTGGGTTTTGAGCATTACAGTGTGAAGCACTTGGCTGTCTTGCATAGATGTTTGCCCTGCCTGGGGTTATCAGCCTTTCTTTTCCACACGGGTAACTATGTGGCCAGTGACCATTTCCTGTCCTGGGAGCTCTCACCTGCAGCACCATCCAAGAATCCCAGCCAAATTAACAATGTTTCTTTGTATGCCAGACCCCTGGCTGTACAGCAGGCTGCTGCTGAGAGGGCTGATCTGGAAATATTTTGGTTGCTCTGTGACTTTATGAATTGTCCTGTCAACTCTAAAGCAAGGTTGCTCTTTTTGAAAACAAAGCTTCGGTTATTTGTAAGTGCCTGCTGCAGTGAGAGCTGAGCAGGGTTATAAAACTATCCTTTCCTTTCAAAGTCACTACTGATAACTAATGGGACCGCTCGAGTAAATGAGAGGAATAGTTGATCTTAATAGGGCTGGCACTGGGTTCATTTCACTGCAGGCGATTGGAGGAAATGACCTCAGACTATGTTATAGCTGGGAAAGGAGCAGATACCGTGTGGGGGGAGTAAGGGCATGTTCCATAAGAGGACCACCACAAGACTAAACAGTGAGGAATGAAGAACAGAAATCTCCATGTAAATGGCAGATGTTGGGCAAGAAGATCAGTGTCTGTGAGACAGTAGGCTGGTGTTGGAGTCCTTGTGAGGTCTCCCTTGTGGTTACATCAGAGTTCAGCTAATTCGGTAACTCATTACAGTTTCTGTTTGCTTGCTAATTTCCAAGACCATAGGAGAACTCCTCAGTGCTGCTTAGTTGCATCATATTTGTCTTTGATGGTATTTTAATTGGTGTGGGCAGGGTTAACCTTGTCTAAAGTCAGATGGTTTCCAAATGGGACCTATACACGCTATCAGTCAGTGGAAGGCAGGTTGCCTTGGGCCTTACCAGCTCTAGAGAGCTGTGTTATTTCACCCTCACTCCTTAAAGTCTGAGAGCAGGAATAAAAGCTGGGTGAGGTTCTGGATCTGAAAGCTGTCCTCTTCTCCTGAGCCTCTGCAATGCTGGCTTGAATTCATTTATCACTCCATTCTCTGATTCCAGTAATACTTCCAAGTGCTGCAGGTCTAAGAGCACTTCCCTAGACCTGGGATTTGAAATTATGAACTCATTAATTTCTTATCTTGTTGCTGTGGTATACCTTATTCAGAAGTGTAAACAACTTTGTAAAAGGCTTCATTACCTTATTGGCCTGTCTCTTACCAAAGCGACTATAAACTATGTATTTCATGTTTCTTTTCAGATGTGTTCATGTCAAGGTTGTGATGGTGTCTCTGTTTGCCTTTACTACAGATAATTCCAGATATGTGATAGAATTGTTTCAGGCTAGAGGAATATCCTGGAACTTTTTTTTTAGCTATTCATTTTCAGGTCTGTCACAAAGTCCTTGATCCTCTTTGAACAAATCCTAACTTGGATAGAACCCAGGGGGCCTCCAGGAAGAGGCTCTACTGCTCTGGACACTACTTGCAGAGTGTAGTGGGTGATCACTGTGCTGGGAGGTTGCAGGCAGGTTTGTGGAAGGGACAGCCCTTGGTGACTGTTGTGAGGGTAGCGAGCACCATGAGCTTGCTGTCCTTTTTTCAGCTGGGGAAGGAACTGATAAGGAGGCAGAGCTGCACAGGGAAATGCTGAAGGGGAACTGCTGGGACTTAAAGATTGAGGGTGGTTGGAGAAAACAGCTGCTTGTGTGGTAGTGATTTGGAAAGTCCCTTGAAGTGGCTGTGGCTGCTCTTCCTCTTTTTGCTGGAGTCTCCAATGGTGGCCCCTTTTTGCTTTTTTTCACCCCAACTTACTTGATAAGGATAAGGGAAACCCTGCTTGGGCAGTAGGGATGAAGGTGGGAAGTGTCAACAGTCATGGGTCAGGAATCATAGAATGGCTTGGGTCTGACTGGCTTTATTTAGCTTGCTAATGTTTCCATTTCCCATCTGTTTGATGGGAATAACCTCAGTGTTGGGCATCAATTCACTGAGTATCTGATCACTGCACAGACAGTATAGCAATAAGGTACTAAAAATGTCTATACATAAAAATAACCTCTTAGAGTCTGGCACTGTGCCTTTGGCACGTCACAGGTCATAAAGATTCTGCCAGACAAAATTAACTGGCAGCCGTGTTTGGTACGAAATGTGGAGCAGTTTGCTCTGCTAGCACAGCTTAGGTACATTAGGGCAGAGACATCCTGGTGAATTTTTTCAGTCAAGTCAGCAGATAGTTGGAGTAATTAGTACTATAATATGTATGAGGGTCTTGGCTTAAAAATTCTTGGCTGGAAGAGCTTTTTCTCTGTGAGAAGGACTTGGCAGCTGAAGGACTATGTGCATGATATTATTGGAATGTTGGAACAGGGAACTCCTTGGTTTGAAAGGGGTAATAAATTATCGATTATGTTGACAAATAATCTGTCCTTGTGATCCTTCTACAGAGAAAAGAAGTTACGAGTTTGGGGAGAGCTGTGGGAGAGGAGAGAGAAGATGTGATTATGGGTGATGGAAATGTGGTAGAAATACAAGACATGGTAAGCTGGAGGGAAGACGTGAATATGGAGACTTTTTGACAAGGTTGGAGATGTGCATAGTTTTCCAACTTGTATGCAGCAGCTAAGAGAGCTTTGTATCCAGAGTTTCTCTTCCATCTAACTTTCTTCTGGAGCCCACACTGTCTACTACTGTGTGCTGACTGGATGACATGGGCAGTTTTCTGACAAATTTCTTGGCCTTGTGGCCTTGAAGGGTGTTGTGTCTGGGGAGACTTGGGAGGAAAGTTCACATTGAGGGACTTCTGTGCCTTCTCCTTATTTAGAATGAGCTACTTGCAGGTTTCTGTCCTCTGAGCAGCATATTGCTGTAGATCAAGCTGATTTGCAGATCTGACCTTGTGTACTAGTGCACTACGACTGTGCCCTGTGTGCTGTCCTGTTGCATCTGTGGGACTCTTTGCTGTCTTTCTCTCTCACATATCCTTTGGCTTCCAAGGCTCAGATCTGAGATAACCATGTAGCTTTGTGACTCCAATGGATGGCTATTACTCAGTTTTCCATCCCAGTCAATATTAGGAGGATTTTGAGCTACAGTGGGTGGAGGGAGACTGAGGAGGAAACCTAGCCAGACATAAGCAGGGCTCTCTTAGACTCAGCTGATCACCTTCATAGTTCACAGGAGCCTGTGCTGTGGGGTACTATGGAGATTTAGTTTCTACTTGGAAGTTTTGACTGGGAAGAACTGGAATGTTTTGCTACCGCATTTGTACTGTGGTACTGTACTGATTGTACTGATCGCCACAGTCAGCAATCTTAAGGATTTCACCTTCAGGACTTTGAGAATAGGGATTTGCTGTACTTTTGTCTGAGAAGGCAGTGTAGAAAATTCCAAGATGCACATCACAGTGAAAAGTTTCTTGCTTCTTTCCTGGGTTTCCAATGTATGTGGTGTACAGTCTTTCAGAGTGCTCGTGACAGGCACTCTGCTAGAATACCCTGTGTTTATCTGGGCTATGACTTTGCTGGGACAAGAGCATATGACACCTGAGCTGCTTTTGCAAATGCTGGTTGTGATTTTTGACTCGGGCTGAGGTAAGAGGCAGATCTAGTTTTCGTGCAGATACTGACTGACACAAGATTCCTGTTTCTGGACTCTCCTGTTCTCTTGCAGTGGCCTGATGAGGCAATAAAGAAAATGTGAGGTAGCTGCTAAGTACCAACAACAAAATCTGTAGCATAGTCTGGGTTTATGACTGACTTGGGTTCCCTTTAACGTCCCTCCAGCTCCATTGGACTCTGGGTTTAGTAAATGGCTAGGCATATGCTGTAGGCACCAGCACTGTTTTGGTGGGCATGGAGAGAACTATAATGTTCTTTGATGTCTCTGATCCCAGAAGATAGTAGTCATGCTTACACTAACCTTGGCATCTTTTCCCTGAGAGGGCTTTCAGTATTCTGCCTTCGTAAATCAGACAGCAATTTTTCAGTCTGCTAGCTTCGTCCGTCAGTAACATTCTCCACCAGGGAATGCAGCATTAGGCCTGGCCCTCTTAACTTATCTGAAACCATTTTCATTTCAAATAGCTGTTATGTTTTTACTGGGCTGTCATTAACAATGCAGGTTTACAATAGGAAATGAGGCTTTCTAATAACAATTGGATTCTGCCGCTTGATCGAAGAGTTTTGCGACAACTAAGCCGTGTGGCATTAAAACAAGCCCCTTCTGGGGGGAGATTACTCCATAGGCAGGCATGTGTTGAAGCATGAGGCCAGTGAGTGGCTGAGTTTAACCAGCCAAGGAACATGATAATCCTCCGGAAAGATGTAGCATTGGCTATTTTATTAGCAATAGGAAATGGATATTCCATTTGTGACTGGGAAGGTCGTACCTGCCTCTGGGTATTAATGTAGCTATATCGCCAGCAGCCAGTGGGAACGCTTCTTGTCTGCGCAGAATGTTGGAGCTGCCTCGCGCTGTCAGATGTTTGGCTGGGTTTTAAGGATGCTTCTATCCACTAGGGCTATCAGAGAATATTGCCTTGCTCTCTGAAGACAAGTGCCTTTCAAACGCCATTGAATGTTTCTGCTCTTGTTAAAAGTTAAGAAGCCTTTGATCTGAAGTGCTGCTGGTTTTTTGGGGTTTGTTTCATTTTTTTTTTTTTTTTTTTTCCCTCTGGCTTGCCAGGGCCTGGGAGGAGTTTCATGGCCTGGTGAACAGCAGTGGCCGCTGATCGAACGCTCCCCCTCCCTCTGTCACACACAGGGTAGGGCCTCATCTTTCTTCTTACGTGACTTCATGGCATACCTCTCAGCTTCCGACCCTCTTGCCATGGGCTGATACGTTTGTTCTCTCGCCTTGCAGGCCTGGTGGTGGGCCCATTGTGATATTGGATGTCTCTCTAAGGTCAAAATGACTTTTTTCCCTCTTTTTCATTTGTTTTTTTTTTACGAAGACTGTCACATTCACTGTGGTTTCCATTCACACAGCATTTTCCGTTGTGGTGCTCTGTGCTATTTTGCTAATGTGTCTTTCCTTTGCACAAGGCACTTTTATCCCAGACCTGATCCCAGGAGGCTGAGAGGTATGTCTTCAGCTTGGGTCTGTTGCCTAGGATTGACTGTAAGCAGATACGGAGTGGTAAATGAATGCTAAGCACATCCATGTGATGGACACTGAGAGAGGTGCCTGGAGCTTGGCATATATGCCTTTGCTCTTGACAGTGGGCTGGAGCAGAATAAATTAGCCTGTCAATAAAAACTTGTTCAGGAAGGACACACAGTAGCTACTCTCTTTTGAAACAGTAATGCTGTGGCTAATGAGATGAAACCACCTGCTGCTTCTGGTAGGGGCAACCCACCATGTGCAAAGAAAATATCCAAGGTGAGCTCAGGGCTGTTGGTTTTCACCTCCAGTGCATCCTTAAAAAGGGCTAGCAGGAGGCATGGCAATGCAAGTTGTGTTTGATTGTAGCCAAGCAGGATTGCTGCATCACCCCATGCCAAAGCAGAAGAACCTGCTGGAAAAAAAGTGTTACAGTGCCTGGTCCCTACCCTGTGTGGTAGGTAGCTGCTCCAACACAGCCAAGTTCTGAGGGGCCATTGGGGATACCAACACCTCCCTCCACAGCTTTGGGCATGCAGTGTTCTCAGAGCTTGTTATGGTTGAAAATAATATCCGTCTTGCCTCACAGCTTTTGCTTTTGTGAGGATCAATGTTTACAAAACATTACACAAGCACCTAATAGTGTTGTGGTTAGATGACATTCAAGTGACCTTGCAGGGCGTGAAACCAGCTTGCTTCATGAAATACCAGTTTCAGAAGGCAATCTGTGTGCCAAGTGTTTAGAAAAACAGTGACGGAGTTGATTTTAGCTCTCCTCTGTATTGGGCTGCCTTTGCTGAGCAGGAGAGTAGTGATGAGCAGAGGGCCTGGGGCACCCCAGCAAAGGCAAAAGGAAAGGAAGTGTGGAAACCTGTCTGAGGAAGAGCTAACTGAAGTGTGCTGTCCTCCTGAGGTAGATGCTGTGGATGAAAGTCCAGTGTGGGACAGAAAGCCAAACCACTGTTGCAAATTAACCAGAATCCAGTTAATGAATCCTGAATCGTGTTCCCAAATGGCAGCACAGCCTGCTTTGCTGGAAGGAAGAAAGGTGAACCCCAGTCTTCTGCAGATGGCCTCCAGCGTGGTTTTTGCTGTCATGTCATAGCAGAATAACTTGCTTAACTCTCTAAAGAATGTTGTTTACTTCCTTCTGCTCCTCCAGCCCACCTCCTGGAGGTATTTCAGCATGCCCTGAGCTGTGATGTTAGAGCTACCATGCAGCTCTTAGCAGCACACAACGTTAGCTCAGGGGGTTAATTTTACAGTTGTTGCAGCACCTTGCTTCTGAAGCTGGTGCCTTTGCTCTTCAACACAACTCTGCCAATTTGGTGTGATATTTGCTGATGCAATCCTAGGTGTTTGGTTTGAACAACTTACTGCCCTGTCCCTGTTACAGGAAGAGCTGCCAAACCTATCCTCTCAAAATAATTGTAGTCTCGTTAATTCCCGTTGGAGCTTAGAAAGACAGACCACCTTTCTGTTAATGTGTAAACAGGCTTGGTCTTTGCTGCTGCTCACAGGCTGGCAGTAAGCATCAGCACAGGGTTCTGCCACCTGCCCCATCTTCAGTTGCCGTCACGTGCTGTGAGACTCTGCAAATGAAGGTGGACCAGCAGTAGTCCTTTCTTTGTCAGTAGCCTCTGCAACTCACATGACTGCACTTGTGTGAGTAAAAGCTGGTGAAGAAACTAAACTTGAGGGAAACAACCTCATCGGGTCAGATATTCTTCTAAGGTAGGAGAGACCAGAGAGCTCTTGACAGCATAACAGTGTGAAGGACAGGTGGGAGAAGGTTGGACTGACAGTGTATTTGTACTCCGTGCAGAATCCCTGAAGACAAATGTTTGGGGGAAAAGGGATCATGCAAGTTGTTTAAACACCAGAATCTATCAGGCAGGTTTCCAGAATCTTACCCTGTGCTTTGCTTACAGGCAAAGCTCACATCACTTTTCCTCTTGAATGGGGGTGAACCAGAATCTCCCCATGTTTCGAGTGCTCTGGAGCAGCAGGCTGACTTGTGTGAAAAGTCTGTAGTTAGAAAGATCTGCTTGGGATGTTTAATGAGCATTGGTCTGAGTGGCATACTGAGATGGCAACACTAGTAGCCATGGTGGGTGGAACGGGGGGAATGCTGTGATCTGAAGGAATGCACACCTTTAACCTCTCTCTCCCCTTGTTTTCCAGGGATAATTCAAGCTTTCGAAACACAAAAATCACATTGTGAGAACAAGAGCTGGCACTAAGCTCCTCTCCCCGTGTTGAAAGCACTGAGAGGTCTCCACCAGTGCCCTCTGACCTCTGAAGGGACTCATGGGCCACTCTCTCGCACTCCTCCTTGGAGGAAGGATCCATCTGAAGCCCTCCAGCAGCGGTGTTGATAGAGGCTGATTTTGTCATACACAAACTTTTTTTAGCAGTGGGGTGGGAGGCCAACCTTTCAATTAGCAGCGTGCCCTTGGGGCCGCATCTTGCAGCACTTTCTTCTCTTTCTCTACCATGGCATGCAGGATCTCTGGGATTCTGCCTCAGTGTCAGAGCCTTTTGCTGAGGGATACCAGTATTATAAATCTCTCTGCAGCTGGGAGGAGCTTCCCAGTGGAGAGTTGGCCCTGTGGTTTTCAAATGCCCCCTTTCTGCTCTGCTAATAAATTATTGGGTCTCTTTGTTTCTTTCAGTCTCTTTCTTTATTTTCTTTCTTTCTTTTTTTTTTTTTGTGGTATGTTATTTCTCCAGGCTGTCTTAAGGCCCCAGGCCTGCTTCTCTCAGATCCGTAGTGTCTTCCCCACAGCTGCTCATCTACATGAAGCAGCAGAGCACCTCAGCTGCAAGTGGTGGCCAAACTTTACAGTATTTGTGGAGTTACATGGACAGAGGAATTGAGATGTAACATTTTGCTTGAAAAATGAGATGCTTGCTTAGTCTTTGCCCCTTCTCCACCCAACCTCATTTGTTGGGGAGAAGGATGCAAACTTCCCCTAAAGTAGGACTAAGAGCTGTTTGGTGTCACTGGGTTGCCTTGACTATGGCTTGTTGGAGAGCCAGCAGTGCTGCAGTGTATTGGATCCAAGGAGGGGCTGAATGCAGGGCCTTGCCTGCTTCTGGGCTGCACTGGAGTTTGAAAGTCTGGCCAGCTGGGAAACTAGAGCTCCAGTGGGTGTAGCAGAAGAGAATGATGGCCTATACTGTCCCTCATAGCTGCATGGAAGCTATGAGCAGAAGAGGGGCTGCAAGTGACCCTGTCTCCTGTACTCCAGGGTGAGACCAGACTGACGGGTTGTTGCCTGGAAAAGCATCGCAGCTGCGATTCAGATGCCACAGAAAATAATAGGAGCTAATGATTTCCTCTGATTCTGCTTTCCTACAACTCTAATTGTACTCATTAACAGCTCCAGCCTTTTCTCCTTTTCCCTGAGGAATCACACAGTTGCCTTTTGATTTTAATAGAGCCTTTACCTTGGGCCCAGGAGGGGAGGCTGCGGCCAAGCGTGGGACACATCTCCTGCCCTACGTGCTGCGCACAGTCCCCCAGGAGAAAGGGTTGCTTGGGCCAATCTGGTTGTGACTGCAGAACTAGCAGCCCGTGTCTGGGACAATTACCAGCCTTTGGGACCAGGAGACCTTCAGCCTCATGACTCCAATTGCAAATTCCTTGTGTTATTATTATAATAAGTCTAGACCGAAGGCAGCCAGGACTGGCAGAGAAAACAGGTCAAAATATTCGATCTTCTGAAGAGTTGTTTTCTGCATTGAGGGTGTCAGTCCTAGGCCACCTCTAGAAACGCTGAGCATGCTGACAGTGGTAACTGATTACTCCCCAAAGTCAGGTGGTTTGCTCCTGCTGGCACCTTGCTGGGCAGGGAACAGGCCAGTTCCCTGGGGTGTGATGACATTGCTCTGTTTCTCAAGACCCCCACAGTCCTATTCCTGTTCTTGCCACAGGTTTGTCCCCAGCTCTCAACCAAGTGCTCCTTTCCAGGCACTGTGTGTTTTCCTCTCTGCAATCAGGTACTCTTACGGCTGCTGTTTAAAATTCTTTTTAAATACAACTCTCCCCTGCTGCTCTCCAGTATTTGTAAGGGGGATTTAGTTGTAATTACATTTTGGCAATCTAAGCAAAAATAGCCTTGCAAGGCAAGGCTGAAATACTAGCTGCAGGCTGCTTTTATTCACAGTGCATTTAGCTTCTTGCAGATGACATCACTTAAGGCTTTAGTCCTGTTGTTGTGCCCAGCTGCGTGTCACGTCCACCTCTGCTATTTCATGTACTCGCCCACTTCTTGCCTCCCATCTCCCATGTCTAAGCTGGTGCCGATGAGTGCAGGCTTGCCATTAGATCTGAAAATGATGCAGTCCTGCTGTGTTCTCCCTTAAATATGCTTTGCAAGTGAGCTGTGGAAGAGCCCTTCCCTGGGAGGCTGTTCTCCTCCCACTGCCATTGTAGTTGAGATTTGGAAGAGCTTGATGCTGGTTCCTCTTTGTCAACCTTGAAGAGAACAAGCTGACTAAGGCATGGTTTGTCCTCTAAGGTTACAACTTCTGAGATCAGAAGAAAAGCAGTGTTTGATCAGTGCAAGCACAAGGTCAGATGCTTCCTATGGCTTGGAGAAGGATGGAGGCAGACTATTGAGCTGGGCTTTTGGGTTGTGGTCTACTATGTCCAGATACTGAAAGTGGCAAAAAGCCATGGGATTGTTTGGGAGGGGAAGGAACCTCTGTCATGCTCTAAAAAAATGGTTTCAGATCCTGTTTATTCAGAAAGCAAAGCTGAAGCCATGGGATCTCTGCATCTGTGGTGAGTCATGACCTTCCCTTCTCCTCTTCCTGAAAGTTTTGTCCACCTTTAAGCTTCTTCACATCCCTGCACAGTGGCCCTTGGGGGAAACCAGCAAGACTTTGAGCCCTGGAGTCCAGCTCTGGGGCTCTTCTTTCCTAAGGGAGTGCTGGGCTATGGTGGGCTTACAGGCCCTGAATGTCCCTGATCAAGTGGGGCCTATTGGCTGTGCTGGGCTGGGCCACTTGGCCCAGGAAGTGGTAGAAATGGAATGTGTTGTGAGTCTCCAAGCTGGAGCTAAGAAGGAACTCTGCTTCCCAGCCCACAGAGAGAAGGGAGTCCCTAGTTTTGATGGGGAGCATTTGGGGGATGCTTGGAGAATGGTATTGCCCCATCTTAGTGCTTCTTGGGTCTTGATCACATGGAGCTGTTGCTGGGCTGGGAGTGCATTTTGTCTCTTAACTGTTGTCCACTCAGCACCCTGATAGCTCTGGACAGGGTGACCTGCAAGACCCTTCTTGGAGCCCCCTTTGCCCTGATGACATCTGCATAGGGTGGTTGTGGGGGAGCAAGAGTGCCATACAGTGTTGTCACTCACCATTAAGAGGCATGTGGCTGGGAGGAGTATGGTGCCCCAGGACCTGGTCACCTCACCTAGGTCATGGCTACAGAGCTGCCCCGCTAGGAGGCAAACCAGACAGGGAGACAGGAGGCAGGGTTTAACCAAGGCACTGGGTGCTTGGTGAGCTTCTCGAGGCACCCCTGCCTGCTTCGAGGTGCCAACTAGTAGTGCAGGACCCACCTGGTCTCAGTGCTGTGGGCATCACACAGTGCCCAGAGGTGGGCAAGAAAAGCCACCTTGCAGAGAGCATTGCTAGGCTGGATCAGTCAGAGGATGGCTCTAGGCCATGACCAGGCTGCAGGCATCCAAGAGGTGTAGTCTCAGCTGCTGTGTGTTTGGCTCCATGCATTCCTATGCTGCCCTCACCTCTGGCTCCTGGCACTGCCTGCCCCTTGTCGACAGTAACCAGCTGTTTTCCTCCCAGCAGCAGCAGAGGCAGCTGGTGCTGGGGCAGTGAGGTTGATGGAGACACAGCACATCCTGAAGCCAGACGCAGGTGGTGTGAGCTAGACCCACAGAGAAGCAGATGCTGCCCACTCCCATTCCCAGGCTGACCTCCTGCATCTCCCCCACCAACAAGGACAAAGCCATGGAGGCCCCAGAGGTCAGTGAGAGGCACAGGGGGAATGCGACATTGCTGGAATGGGGGAAGGGGCTGTGCTTGACCAAGATGATTCTGTGGAGCAAGGAGGGCTCCACATGTAGTGATGCTGGGGACACCCAGGCCTGAGGGCGTTTGGGTGCCTGGTGGCCCACAGGCTTCCCACTCCCAGCTGCTTGCTAGAGAGGAGGGACAGCAATTCAGCTGCCCCTAAGAGCCATGTCTGGGGCATAAATAGAGGGATTAGGTAGAGATGAGGCATCCCATCCCTACCTCCCTTGCTGTCCTGGGATGGAGGGCTGTATTCATGATTCTGGCTGTGTTGCCAACGTTGCCATGGCAAGGGATGCCAGAGATCCTACTTGCCCTGGGCTTGAAGCTGGGAATTTGCAGCGAGATAATGTGGCTCTTGCTGCCAATGCTAGTTCACAGCCCATCAGATGCATGACTCTGCTCTGGTTCCCACTTGTCTTTCAACACCTTTGAGGGACACTGGGACAGTGTGGCTTAGGGGGCTGTGGCCAGCCTGCATGGGTGGCATATCCAGCCTGTCCCAGAGGGTTGACCACCATCAGTAGGCATGCAGCAAAGACACCGCAGAGGCTTGGAAGACTGTCACAGGATTTACTTCCATGTTCAGCACAGCATGGCCACCACATGTTACCCCGTTCTCCATCACCACCACTGCTGGGGAGTGGCAAAGCCCTACCACCTCTAGTCCTCCTCCAGATCCTGTGCTTGGCAGCAGGAGCTGCAGTGCCTACAGGGATCTCAGCCAGGCAAGTGGGTTTGGGGGGTGCCCAGCCCCTGCTTCAGCAGCAAGAGGGCTGGTAGGCACCTGTGGGCATCACTGTGGTAGGTATTGCTTGGGGTCCCCAGGGAAGGGCAGAGCAGGTGCCTGGTTGAAGTGAGCCATGAGGAAGATGCCAATGGTGCCAAACATAAAAAGGGGAGCCATGATGAGGAAGCAGACACGGTCGATCACCTGTCCCACCATCATCCACTCTTCGCTCTCCTGCCAGTGAGAAGAGAAAGGTGAGGACTGGTCCTGCTGCCCCCGCTGCCCCCGTGCCAGTCCCTCCCCCTTCGGTCCTGACTCACGCTGCTGAAATCATTCTGCTCCCTCGTGGCGTTGGCGATGTGGTTGCAGGCATCCACACAGGCACGGATCTCGGGGCCTGCCTCCTCCAGGCTCTGGCAAAAGTCCTGGGCACTGCCACTCTCCAGGCCATGTCCTGTGGGCAGCCAAGCAGGCACGGGAGACACTAGTGAGCACCTGACCACCTGGCACATCACCCCAGCCTCTGAGGGAGGTGCCAAGCCCCAGGAACACACACCGATCTTCTCCAGCACAGTTTTCATCAGCCCGTCCCTCTCCTTCTGCTTCTCGAAGAGCAGCTCGCTCCGGGCTTTCCACAGCATGTACTCATCAGCTTTCACCATCAGCCCCAGGGAGCTGCGTCTCCGGGCAGCTCGCGGTGGCCCTGCTGTCTCCTCGGGCATGTTCATGCCCAGGTAGCGGGGCAGGAGGTGCAGGCACACCTGGGCACAGCATCACCTGTGGAGACTTGTCCCCCCACTATGCTCCCCAGGGCACCCAATGGGTACTATTGGGTTCCCTTGCATCACCTGAATCATCTCTGTGGGATACTCTTGTGCCTTTGGGATGCTGGGTGTATTGGCACCTAGTGCTCCCCAGTGTTTGGAGTGGCTTGGAGGGGTGTGGTGGCACAGCGTGGTTCCTTGGGGACATCTGAAGGGGCCCTCTTTGTGCCAGAACTTAGATGAAGGCATGCCCACCACCTCACTCTGCCATGAACATGGCCTAATTCCCCAAATACCCACCCCATTCCCCACGTACAAAGGGGTAGGAGGGCAGTGGCAGGTTACCTGGCGCACTCGTGGGGGCATAGAGTGAGTGTTGGGAGTTCTCAGGGAGATGTTGAGGACGATGACAGCGTTCACCACGATCACCACTGTCACCACCATGAGGAAAGTCAGGTACCTGGGAAGGGGCATGGGGTCTCATGTGAGGTCACAAGCTATGGGCATGTAAGGTCTTTCTCTGTGTCTTTTTGGGATAGAAGCAGGTGACTGTCAGTGGGGCACAGACTCATGGTAGTTCTCTGCCAGCTCTGCCTGGACTAGGGGTTATTTCTGTGCCAGGATCCTGTCTCTCTGTGTGCTGCACAGCACCCAGAGACCCCACTGGCACCCCTGTCTCAATGTATCACTTACTTTCCAATGAGTGGCACAGCTTGGGAGGTCTCAGGCACCTTCTGGGCAATGAGGAAGAGGAAGACAGTCTGGGCCAGGAGGACGTTGATGGAGACAGTGCACTTCTGCCCTCCCGCTGCCAAGGAGAGGGGAAGGCATAGGTTGGCATAGGGCGGTGATGTGGGCATTGCCTTCTTTTGACAAAAAGCCCCCACTCCATACCAGAACTGGCCAAGTCTTGCTACAAGGCTTTAACTATGGAGTACCTGGAATTTCACCCCCACCAAGTACCACAGGAGTGGCTGAAATGTGGCACTAACGGTTCCCAAGCACAGAAGGATCAATGAACCCTTCCCCACCGCCCCTTTGCACGTCCCATGCCCCTCTGTGGGCAGGGCACCAATGCATACCTTTGGCAGGCAGAAAGTAGACCAGCACAGCCATGGCAGAGATGAGGACACAGGGCACAATGATGTTGATGATGTAGAAGAGTGGCTTGCGCTGGATGATGAGATAGAAGATGACCTGCTGGTACTGGATGTCATCTGGAGTGAATTGCTCCGAGTTGATGATCTTCCGAGCAGGGCGGTGCTTGATGGCCCATTCACCATTCTCTGTTGCACAGCAGTGCCACGTGAGTCCCACCACCCTGCTGGGGGCACTGGAGCTACCAACACCCCAGCCCAGAGGGGAGGAAGAGGAGTGCTGCTAATTGGTACAGGCAGGATGGCTGGTGAGGGAAAAGTTGCTGAAGCTTCTGGAGAGGGAGATGAGCACCATAGAGCATGCCAGAATGCCTGGACAAAATACCCCAAAAAGCTATTGGAGCTGAGCACATGTGGGGCACTTGAAGATGCTTAGGGACTCCCAGGACATTCCATATGGGGCTGGGGTCCCCTATCTGCCTCCAGCAAGGGCTGCAGGGGAAGGCCAAGCGCAAGGCTGAGTGGCAGCCTGCTGCTTTCCCTGCTGTCTGCCCAGGCAATGGATTTTTTTTTCCCCCCCCAGTTAAGATCACAGCAGCTCAGGCCCATAATGAAAAAATAAATCTCACTGCCTGAAAAGCATTTTGTTCCTTCAATATGCAATTAAAATGTGATGGAAAACGTCATCGTTTGGCCGTGACAGCTACGTTCCCAGCATCAATCAAGCTCCCAGGAGTGGTGCTCTCCGAGAGCAACTGCCAGGCGGTGAGAGCCCTGAGCCGGGGGGGGGGGGGGGGGGGGGAGGGGGGGGGCNGGGGGGGGGTAGGAAAACAAATCTCTCTCATGCTCCTGTTTCCGATAACTTAAGCGCCCATGTAATGGCAGGAGCTGCTAATAGCCCCCGCAGTCCTGCTTTTGGCACCTACCAGCACGGCACCAGCCCTGTTGGATGCCCCCCACGGTGGGATGTTCTTGTGCCATGGGCGTGGGCATGGTGGTACCTGTGAAAGCCTCTGGGTCGATGGAGATCCACTCAATGGTCTGTCCCTCCTCCACCGTCAGGAGCAGGTTGATTTCGTTGGCGCTGTAAGTCTGGGACCTGAAGGTGGACAAGGTAGTGACACAGACTGGCATGCAATGGATTGGATGGGCAAAGGGTGCCAGTATGGCACCAAGTCATGCCATCCCACTCTGCTTTGGGGTGCTTGACATGGCCAAGATGCTTTCTGCCGCCAGTGGGGGGTCAGGGGGCAGGTAGTTGGCACTTCTCTGCCTAGGGGCTCATTGCTCCAGGGCAAAGATAAGCATCCCTTGCTGATCCTTTGTCTTCCAAAAGGACCCACCACAGTGCCCACATGTGCCCAGCTGGTGCTCACTGGAAAACCATGGTGCAATTCTGCCAGTCAAAGGGGAAATAGGTGACGTGTATGACGCAGACGCTGCGGTAGATGGCAGGGGGCAGCCAGTAGACGCTGCCATCGGGGGACAACAGCACATTGCTATAGAGGGTGATTTCAAATGTCCCGTCGATACTGGAGGAGAGAAAGGGTGAGCTTAGCTGCAAACCATGCCTGGGGAGCACCTGCCACCCCCTGTGTGGGACTAGGTTCTCATGTCATCACCTACTTGTTCTCCAAGACAATATCAGGCAGCCAGACCATGGTGGAGGGCACCCGCAGCGTCTGGATGTTGTCGTATTGCTCAGGGTCCCACCGCAGGCGGTAATCAGACCATTGCTGGGGAAGGGGAGCAAAGGGGGAGGGTCATGGTGCTCCCTGAGGCAGGAGATATCGTGACCTGCCTGTCCCATGCTGGGGCCACCCACAAAGGAGGATTCTGATTATAGTGCCAGCCCTTCACAGGGTGCCACTCTGAGAACATGGCCCAGGAGAGGGTCCTGCCTGAAGGTGTCTCACCATCTCGATCCAAACATTGGTGGTGAGGGTCTCCTCCCGCTCATTCTGTCAAGGAAAGAAGAGGGAGGCAGCTTTTGTACCCTACCTGGCAGTGCCTGCTGCCCCATGTGTATGGGCAAATCCCATCTTGCTATGGGGACCAAAGGAGAAGGGTCTCTCACCAGGGAGATGAGATTGGTGAGAGTGAGCTTGAGACTGACATCAATGATCTGGTCCCCATTTGGGGCTGGGCGCAAGTTCCGGTTGTAGTTGGTTATGAGGTCCTGAAGCAGCTTCTCCTCCTGGTTCCTGCAGCCCACACCTGAGAAGGACAAGTGCCATGAGGACACCCCCAGGTGGGGACAGTGGGGCCACCAGTGGTGGCTGAGATGCCTGGAGCCAGGGTGTGCAGGGTGAGTGTGTTACTGTGTGTGTGCACATGGCTGTGCGTGCCAGTGCCTCAGCATGTGAGCGGGAGGGTGTGCATGCCCCCCACATACCCCACCCCTCTCACCCCAGGGACCTTTCCAGGGCAGGACATGGGGACAGCAGGCTGCCAGCATGAGGACCCCCCGGTGAGACAATGCACAGCACTGGACACCCAAGGACAAAGGCAGGGGAGGATCGGGGGCCCTCCCAAGACCATCCCCTCAAGTGGGCACCCCTTACCTGCCAGGGCACAGAGGGCAAGGAGGAGGCTGATGCAGTGCATGGTAGTGCTGCGGGCCACAGGGGCTGGGACTCCTCTCAGCTGCCTGCACGATGATCTTCTGGGCCTGGCGCCTGGTGGGACAGGACAGCTGTCCCCTGCCACTGTCAGCTGTTCCCAACAGCCATGGGGGCTGGGAAGGGATAGGTGATCACCCACGCCCCTCCCACCACCCCTCAGCGGGGTGATGCCACTTTGCTGGGAAGGTCCTCTGATGTTTTGTGCCAGGGGGGTTTGGAATTGAGTCTAGGGGCAAAATGAGCTCTGCACCTCACTTTCCACATGTCCCCCACAGAGGGATGTCTCCCACTGCAGCAGAAACCCAGGCACTACTGTCTTATGGAAAAGGGGTGTGTGTCCCCTGCAAACACCTCTAGCAGTGCCTTGTCCCCCACCGTGGCAGCGGCTGTCCCTGGGGTATAGGTGGGGAAGAGTCAAGGAAGTCCCCCCACATCAGCCTGGGGAGTAATGCCTGCCTTGAGTGTTCAAGTCCTGCCAGGCCCTGAGCTGGGGGATCGGGGGAGTGGGGGATGGGTATGAGATTCCTTTCTCAGCGGAGAGGATGTGACAGCTGTCCTGAGCCGCTATCGGTGAGGCGATGTCAGCTGTGCCCCCTGAAACTGGAGCCCTAGCATCCCACCGCTGAGCCAGGAAGGTGACACCACTATCGGCCCCCGGGTGCTGTGGGGAGGGGCACTCATGCGTCTGGCTGGGGAGTTAGGAGATGAGGGATAATGTGGGCGCTGCTGGTGTCTCCTCCCACTGCAGTGTGTCCACAGGGGATGGTGCCATGTTGGAGGAGTTCCATCCCTTTCCCCAGTTCACCTGCACCGAGTGCCCAGCCCAATAGGGGTAGCAGGGCTGGTACCACCATATCCCCTCTGGGAAACACTGCTTCCAACCACAGCTGAGGACCATTGTGCTCAGGACACCCAACAGCACTCATTCCCTGCAAGGTCATCATCCCCCCAGCATGCACTCAGCACTCAACCTGGGCACTGTACCCAGGAGGGACACCAGCTCAGCACCCCCTGCAAGAAACAGCTTTATTTT
Organism: Ramphastos sulfuratus; assembly: GCA_013399055.1. NCBI lineage: Eukaryota > Metazoa > Chordata > Aves > Piciformes > Ramphastidae > Ramphastos > Ramphastos sulfuratus. The sequence continues at coordinate 31,100 of WBNM01038471.1, forward strand.
CCCAAGTCAAGGCATGTGAGTAAGGGTTGGCACATGGGACACCCCCAGCCTGCTAAATAAAGCGCTTGTTCTCCTCCTGGTAGTCATAGGGGTCTCCTGCAAAGGGCAATGGTGGTGGGTGGTTGTAGATGCCCATCAGGAAGATCCAGAGGGTTGCCACCACCAGCGTGGGGGTAATGAAGAAGAAGCAGAGGCGGTCCAGGGTCCGGGCTACACGGTTCCAGTTGTCCTTCTCCTGGAAAGGGAACCAGAAGCTGTATAATGGGCAACACAGTAGGCACAGGGAGGCCTCTATGCCTCCTCCTTGCCCATGACCCCCACCTCGTTGTAGCTGTTTTCCTCCCGCATGTGCTTGATGATGAAATTGGCACCGTCAACGACTGGCTTTATGTGCTCGTAGAGCTGCTCCTCACCCGCATCCAGTGGTGTCAAACCTGGGGGCAAGGGGGATGGGTAAGACAGGCTCCAAAGGGCTGCCACCTTCGGACGGCCTTGCTCTGTCACCCTTTGCCGTGTGTCTCTGCAGAGGGGCTGAGGCTCACGGGCGGGGGTGATGCGGCTGGGCAGCCCGTGCCGCTCTGACTGCTTCTCGAACATCAGCTCGCTGCGGGACTTGACGCTGAAGTACTCCTCCGCCTTGGCGATGTAGCCAGCCGAGCTGCAGCGCCGGATGCATGGGACACCCGATGGGCTCTCAGCCGGCTGCGACATGCCCAGCAGCGGAGGCAGAGTCTCCAGGAAGACCTGTGGCACAGCAGAAATTGTGAGGTCCTTCAGCCACCTTCCTGGTACACCACCACCTTGTCCCTGCCTTCTGCCCCCAACTTGGGTGTGAGACCCCTTGGAGCAGCACAGATGGAATACCCAAATGCAATGTTGGGACTATACTGTCCTGCTGTCCCATGTCCTCCCTGGGGCATGGTGCCACCCCTGTACCCACCAGCTCACCCACCCCACCACAGCACTTTGCTCACCTCTTTGACCCAATCAGACATTATATGGGTGCTGGGGGTACGGAAATGGAAGTTGAGGACCACAACACAGATTATCACCACAGCTGTCACCAGCACCATGATGAAAAGCAGGTACCTGTGGAGGACATGGACCTGGGACGGACATTGCCACAGGGCCTGGGCACACACCTCTGGCACTGCGGGGACTGCTCAATGTCTGTGCTGCACCCAGTGGTGTCCAGGACTCACTTTCCAATGAGAGGAACGGCAAGGGACGTGGCAGGCAGGCGCTGGGAGATGAGCAGGAGGAAAACAGATTGGGCCAGGAGCACTGAGATCACCAGGGTCATCTTCTCACCACCTGGAGAGCAGGTGAGTAAAGGACAAACTCTGTTCCAGGTACCCTTCCCAGTGCTCCCAGTGCTGGAATTGTCCTTCCAGTGTCCCATCATACACTGTCCCATGTAAAGTTTTTTACTATGGGTTTATCCCAGGGTTCCACACAGGGTATCCTGTGTCCAAATGTGCCTCTGCCCAGAATGCTTAGCTGGGACAATGGTACCCTACATGGGGATGTATGTCCCTGTACTGGGCATTGGGATGTCCCCCCGTCCCAGGACCTGGTGCAGGTGGATGTGGGACACAGAAGTGCCCCATGAGGTGAACCTCATGCCAGATGCAGGTGCTGTAGGGCTCACTCACTGTCAGCAGGCAGGTAGAAGACGAGGATGACCATGAAGGCAATGAGGATGCAGGGTGTGACAATGTTGATGACATAGAAAAGTGGCTTGCGCTTGATGATGAGATAAAAGGTGATGTCCTGGTGGTCACTGCCCTCAGGGGGTTGATCAGGGTGGATGTTCTTGCGAGCTGGGCGGTGGATGATTTCCCATTCCCCATTCTCTGTCAGGGCACATAGGATAGAGCATGACATGAAGGACTGTTGCCGTGCCCATCCCTACCAGCCCCACCAGCACTAGTCTCCTCATCTTGAGTGTGGGAAGCTCCAAGCCTGATGGGAGGGGTGCCAGAGTGCCAAAGCCCCAGATACTCAGGTGTGTCCATGCCAGAGTGCCTCCAAGCCCCATACGGCATGTCCCACTGCCACAAGACATGGCAGAGAGCACAAGCATTACCTGTGAAGCCTTCAGGGTCGATGATGATCCACTCCACTGGGTAAATCATGCCTGTGTCTGAGTCATTGTCCTCCTTCAAGTGCATGCTGATCTCTAGAGCACTGTAAGCCAGCGAGCTGACCCATGGCAGGAAGGGACAACTGATGAGAGGCTGCACCTTTTTCTTGGTACCCACCACCCACCCCAACTTCCATCATGATGGACTTGGGCCAAAACCCCTACCTGACTGTGCCCCAACAGAAGGAAAGATGCTGGCAGCAGCAGGCACTATAGGGGACCAAGTTTCCCACCCTGCTGCCCACCCTCCCCGGTGCCAGCCAGCCCCCTGTCACCCGAATTTAAGAGTGCAGTTTTGCCAGTCGAAGGGGAAGAATTCAACGTTGATGGCACAGGTGCTGCGGAAGATGGCAGGTGGCAGCCAGTAGACAGAGCCCGTGTCGTAGATGAGGACGTTGCAGTAGTAGGCGATCTCGAACAGCCCATCATTGCTGCACCAGGACAGAGGCAGGGTCGTGTGCGTCTGCTGAGGGGCAGGGGAAGCCCTGGACACATGCTGGGCACAGCTCAGAGGGTTTGGGAGAGGAAACTGAAGTACTGCTCACTTGTTCTCCAGAACTATCTCAGGCAGCCATATCATGTCTGGTGGCAGGCGGAGCACCTCGATGTCCCCAAAATCGGACTTGTTCCACTGCAGGCGGTAGTCGGTCCAGCCCTGGAGGTGAGGGCCCCTAGATCAGCCTCTTGCTATGCTGGGCCACACTTTTGCCCTTGCCTCAGGCACACTGTTGTGCTGTGACATCTGTCCTTACTCACGTGCTCGAGCCATACGTTGGTTGTGAGCGTCTCATCCACCTCTTTCTGCAGTAACAGCATGGAACAGTGAGATTCCTGGGGCATGCCCAGCAGCTGCCCTTGCAGCCCAGGACCCGCAACCCTCATCAGCCAGGGTTTGGGACAGTGGCTTTGGGGTTCCCCACACACATCCAGCCATCCCCAGGGGTGAGGCATGGCTGTGGGGCACCCCATGGTGGGCACTATCCACTGGGGCTCACCAGTGAGATGAGGTTGGAGAGAGTGAGTGCCAAGTAGACATCCACGACCTCGTCAGTGGAGACGACAGGACGTATCTCCTTGTCATAGCCTCTCTCCTCAAACAGGTAGTGGATGAGACGCTCTTCATGGTTCACACAGAGCCCACCTGGGAGTGTGGGGGTCAGGCAAACCGGAGGGGGCTTGGGGTTTGCTGGGCCCAGCGCCACCCCTTGCAGATGTTTGGTAGGGGCAGGGTAATGTAAGGATGGAGGGAACAGGAGCAGACCAGGACACTGCAGATTTGTGCTGCACAGGGGCACGGACATGGAACATGTGGATATGATGGACATGCAGGGGCATGTGGGCATGTCTGGGACAAGAATGTGGGCACGAGCACAAAGGTACATGCACATACAGACCCAGAACACACCAGGACACGGGACACTGGGTACAGAGAGTGGCACTGGGGCACACAGAAGTACAGGAGGACAGAGGTACAGATGGATGTGGGCAGGGTATATACAGGTACACACTGTCATAGACATGGTGTCACTGTGCACACAGGAACACACAGACGGAGTGACACTGTGAACAGACAGACAGACAAACACAGGACCCAGGCAGGGACACAGCTCCAGATAGCACAGCCAGGGCAGATGCGTAGGATGCCCAATGATGGGTCTTTGCCAGGCCATATCCAAAATGCAGCCCTGGGGACACTTGTGTCCAACTTGAACCCTGCCATCATCACCCTCCCCAGCCTCATCAAGGGGACCCAGAACCTCCCAGCAACAGGGCAAGCCCGTACCCAAGACCCCAAGGACCCAGCTCACCAGACAGCACCAGTGCCGCGAGCACGGTCAGCCGCCCCAGCAGATCCCCCATGAGGTGCCCTCTCGCTTTGCCAGGCCCTGGCCGCCTCCCTGCCTGGCCTGGCCGAGCGGATGTCCGGCTGCCGGCTGGAGCAGGAGATGGATGGTGCCAGGTGCTGAGGGGGAAGGGTGCCGGCACGAAATGGTTGTCACCACCCGTCTCTTCCAGCACCCCTGAGCCCGGAGAAGAGATGAGCAGGCACAGGTGGCCTTGCCAGCCCCCTGGGTGTCAGCCTGCAATCCTGTGTCTGGGCACCCCAGCACAGGCATTGCTGGGTGCTGCACATTGCTGGGTGCTGCAGGGAATAGTCCCTTCCCCACTGCTCAGCAGCCCCACTGATGCTACTCAAGGGCAGCACACTCCTCACAAGCAGGAGAGGCTTATACCCACCAACATTCAAGACAGAGGTGGCACCTGCCCAGTGCTCACCTCCAGCCCAGGGAGCACTCAGCCCCTTCACCAGCAAGTGATTTCATGTGGGTCCCTGATGGAGTGGCACCAGAAGTGGTCACTGGTGCTGTTCTAAGGGTGCTGCAGTGGGTAGAAAGGGTGTCTGACCCTCATGGAGCAGGTTGGGGAGTCTGTTGACCTTGGCTTTGCACAGGCTGAGCATGGCACCAGTGCCAGTGACAGGAATCAAGGCCAGGGGCATCAATTTGGGGTACAGGAAGGGGGAATGCAGTGGGATGTATCCTCCATGGAAAGTCCTCTCACTGGTGCCCACCTCACCATCACTGTGTGGCACAGCACACATGTCACACTTGCTGGCTGCTGGAAAATAGAGCCTTTCTTTATTGAAAAATAAACCTTTCTCTGTACAAATAAATAACAGCCCATGTGCCTCTGGGGAAAATGGAGTGGGCGTGGGCTTGCCAAGGTCCCAGGGGAGAGGAGGGCCATGGTCCCTGGTTGAGATGTTCCAGGTGCCTGCCATCAACCAATTGCCCTGGGGACACTGGGCAGTGCTAGTGGGAAGCAGGAAACTGTGGCATGGCGAGGGACAAAAGGGTGGAAGATCTTGAGCTAGGCAGGAAATTGTGTCTGAAAGACATTAGAGAGCCCTGCCCCATCGCCCCATTCCCATGCTGGCATGGTGCCCCAGGGGCACCATTATGTTTTCAGTGCCTCAAGTGCTAGAGCGACAAGGCCTGGCATACTTCGGGCCAGTGAGTCACTCTCCAGCCCCACCAGGCCAGTGAAGGCTGTGGGGCGGCCTCCTACTGTGGCGCGCACCTGCGCCCGGTACAGCCCCTTGGAGTTTTTGGAGCCCAAGTCCACCAGGATCTGCAGGGAGATGACAACACCGTGAGTCTCACTGGAGCCAGGAGCACAGCAGGACAGTGACAGGCTATGGGATGGCACCACCTGGCTGCCAGGGTAGGGGCCTCAGAGCAGCTGGGGGTAGCACTCACCTCCTGAAAGGTCATGGCCAGGTCTGCCTCGGGCACTCGCAGCACCCAGGCATACAGCTCCCTCACTGTGCCCACTCGCACCGCCGACTCGTGGAGGCCAGGGCAGGCTGCAAGCCCAGGGAGAGGCAGGAGAGAGACGGAGGTGGGACATCAGGGACAAATCGTGGGGGCATCTTGCTGCCACCCACCCCAGGGAGGGGCACCCCTGTTCAGGAGATGCTGGGGGAGCAGAGGCAGAGGGCTCCTGTGACAGGGGATGTGGCCAAGGGCTGTCCCACTGGCACGGGACATTGAGGTCTGGGCTGCAAAGCCAAGGTCACGCTTGCCACTGCGTCCATGGTGGCACACAGCATTCTGCAGAGGTTGGGATCTGCAAGGCACTTACCTCTGCCTGTGTCTGCCTCCTCTTCCTCCACCGCCTCTGGCAGCTCTGTGGACATCAGTTCACGTTTCTCCCTTGGTACGGACCCCACCACTGAGAGAGGTGTGAAAACTGCAGTGAGGATGAGGCCGGTGGGCACTGCCCAGGCACAGAGCTGGCCAGTGAATAGACATCCTGCTGTCCCATCAGCACCAGCCCCCTGGACTCACAGCTCTGCCTGGGGGTCTCTGCTAGCTCTCTGGGTGCCCGTTGTGACCCCATGGCTTCAAGAGGGGTGCCAAGGTCCAGCTCTAACTGCAGCTGGGTGAGGAAGGCTCGTCCCTCTCCCACCAGTTCCTCCACCACCTCCTCGCCCTGCACAAGGGAAGAGGGGACAGAGCGGGCAGTGGGACACCCACAAAGCGCTTGTGGGCATGGCCAGGTGCACAGTGGCAGAGCTCAGGACACCAGCTGGGCTGGTGCTGGTGAGTCAATGGCGACATGCAGCATCTTTGTGACTGTATTGGGTCAAATCCTAATCTGTGAGCTGACCAGCCCTGTTTGGACTGGGTTTCAACAGGAGTGGGTGAGATGCCGCCTCCAACAGAGTGGGAGATGCCACTTCCGTAGCTAGATAGGGAACAATGGACCCAAAAGATGTCAGAAGGAGACAGTGCACCTCGAATGGCACTGTCACCAGAGGCGCAGGGGCTCCCTCTAGCCCCTCCATCCCCACATACCTGCAGGAAGAGCCGCATCTCCCCGGAGAGCTGCTCCTTGTCCAGAGTGGGTGCTGAGGTGCTGCCCACCATCAGGGTCCTCAGTGCCTCTACCCAGTCCTGCAGCCGGGGCCCCACATCCTTGAAGAGCACTGCAAAGGGGGGTGGTTGTCCAGCCCCCCACCTACAAGCACGGCAGAGTGAGCTCAGGCAGGCACCTGGTGGCAATGCCACCTCATGCACTACCACAGGGCATGCGCCCACCAGCAGGACCTTCGTGGTCGGGGCACCCTGGGGGCCTATGTCCACCTCCCTCTGAGTGTGCCCTAACTGCAGTAAGAGCAGGACCCCAATGCTTTAGGCTGTCCCCAAAAAGCCGTATCAGTACCCACTGATATCTTATTCCCAAACTCTTTAGCCCCTCCATGGCCCTCCATGCGTTACTTGGTAAGGAGTCTCCAGGGTGCCTCTGCTGTAGGGCTGGGCTGGCTTCCTGCCACAGCTGGGCCTGTGGACAGAAGAAGGGGACAGGAGAGATATGGCATAGGGGAGCCCCATGGGAGTACCAGGACAGGATGCTGGTGTCCCAGACACTGGCATAGGGGGAATTGATGGGAGCCCAATCAGGCAGAGGGTTACCCAGCCCAGGAGGGTACCTGGGGCATGCCTGCGAACACGTCTGGGGAAGAGATGCCCATAGATCTTGCCCAGGAGCTGGGGCAGGGCACGGGTGAGGAAGGAGAAGTCGAACTGATTTCGGATGAAGTCCCCAGCCCGGTGCAGGAGATCCACCAAGGTCTGGGCATAGGAGTGCAGTTCTGTGAGTGCAGCAGGAGAGTTATGGTCTCGCCACTGCACTTGGACCCATGCCACCAGAAATGAGGTCCCTATCCCTGCCTTTGCCCCATGACAACACCATGGCTTACCACATTGTCTAGTCCTGGCATGGCAGGTCTCTTCAGCTAGGCGGGCACAAGTGGCCCGACCCTGGGGCGTTCGGCACGACCCAGCATAGAAGGAGCAGAGACGGGCACGCTCGAGTGGCTGCTGATCAGGAGGCAGCTGCGCCAGAGCCAGCAGGTCGAAGCAGCTTGGTTCCCGGCTGCCAGGAGCAGCTGTGAGGACACCAGGGCTGCCGTGAGATGTTGAACCACCTGCTGGGGCAACATATCCCCACAGAACCTTGAGCATCTCCAAGCCCACTGGTACAGGCAGCGGCACTCACAGTCCATCTGGAGGCTGAGCCAGTCCACGAAGGCAGCGACACGGGTGTAGACACCTGGTTTGCCCCGCTCACCACAGCCGTCACCCCACGAGGTAATGCCATAGAGGATGAAGCGGTGTGAGGAGGGGTCCTGGCACGCTAGTGGGCCGCCCGAGTCACCCTGAGGGGGGATGCCAACACACTGGTTGGAGGTGGGACTGCAACCATGCTGCTGGGCTGTGGTGTATGCTCAGCACCACATGCCATGAGAGATTTTCATGTTGTCTGTGGCAGCCCCCCAGCTCCAAAAGTTACCTGGCAGGAGTCGATGCCTCCAGACAAGTACCCAGCACAGAACATGGTGCTGGTGAGCAGGTCTCTGCCCAGGGCACCTCGGCATGTCTCCTGGCTGAGCAGTGGCACCTGTGCTTCCATCACCACATTGGCTGCTGGCCCCTCTGCTGAGCAAGGCACCCATCAAGGGGTCCTCCATGCCGGAGCACCTCCCTCTTTTTTTACATGCCCTTGCCTTGGCTTCATGCATTGACACTGGGCACGGGAGAGGGCACTGAAGGAGACGCTTAACAGATCTTGTAGGAGTTGGGGTGGCACCCACCTTCATAGAGGGACCCCCAGCCAGCAATGTAGCAGGTGGTGCCAGGGCTAGGCTCCCCAGGGCCACTGGGCAGGCACACAGGGCTGACAGTGGGTGACAAGGCCAGAGGGACTGCCAGCTCCAGCAGCGCCAGGTCCCCATGAAACGTCTTGGGGTTAAACTGAAGGAGACAGAAGGATGTTGAAGAGACGTTGCACAGGAAGGTCAGGTAGGTGCCCACCTCCACTGACCTTAGGGTGAGGCAGGATGCGTCGGACAGGCACTGCCCTCTTGCCCACGCCTGGCTTGTCCAGCTCATGGTCTCCAACCACCACTGTCCAGGACAGCTCATTCTGGTTCCTGGTGGGGTGGGAAGTAGCAGGTTAGGAGGGAACAAGGGTGTCACCCCTTGTCCCACTCCTGCAGGGACAGTGTCCCTACATTGCTGTACCCACCACCATACCCAGCAAAGCAGTGGGCTGCAGTGAGGACCCAGGAGTGCCCCACCAGCACCCCTCCACACATCAGCTCCCCATGGAGCCGCACTGACACCAGCCAGGGCCAGGCTCCCCGAGGGGCCACGCTGCCGCCCATGATCCGTCCTTGGGGGACCGTGGCGTTGGCTTGGGGGCCCCCGCGGTGCCCACAGCTCCCTGGGGAACAAAGTTGGGGTGAGAGGGGAGTCCTGCGTCCTCACTGCTGGGACTCCCCTTCTCCCAGGTGCACACAGCAGTGCTGGGACGGCCATGGCAGATAGAGGGGGGCGGCGGGTGACCCCGGGGGGTCAGGCTGTGCCGGGTGCGCTGTCAAGCCTCATTGTGCTCATGGAGGCGAGCGGGCGGCGGGCAGGGGGCACCCTGCGGCCCGACAGCTGCCGACGCTAACCTCTGCCCCCAGCTCAGCAGGCAGCTAGGGGGCCAGGGTCACCCGCCAGAGTGGTGGAGGGGTGATGCCGCTGCTCCAGCTCACCTGGAATCACCACCTCTGCTGGTACATCAGGGTCCAGGGTTGAAGCTGCCATCCCTGCGGGGATATGCTGTCACAGCATGTGAGGACATCCCCCCTCCCCATAGTCATCACCATGTCCCTGCTGCCCCCAGTTCTCCCCAGCTCCACTCAGTACCCGCCAGACTCCCATCATCCTGAACAAGAACCTGTCTCCCACCCCAGGTGTCCTTGCCATCCCCAATGACCCAGTCTCTCCATCACCACCCTTGTCTCATTCCTGCACTGCCTCCCTTCCACCCCAAATTCTCCATCACCCCTCAAAACTCTCTCTCCCAATCTGCTCTATCAGTCCCAATGCTGCCATGTTCCAAATCTCCACATCTCATCCCAGATTTCTCCAGTCTCTTCCATCTTCCCATCCCATCAGAGATTCCCCATCACTCTACCATACCTCCCACAGCTCCCTGGTCTCCTCACCCCAACCCAGCACCTCCTGTCACCCCTCAATGTCCCAGCTGCCCTCCAGGCAATCTCAGGCATCTCTTGGGGATGCCCTATTTGTTGCTGCAGGCTCTCCCCTCTCTGGAAGGAGCCAGGGGTCATGTGGATGCCCACTCACGGCACTCCTGGAGGCGATGGTGGCAGAGTTGGGCACTGAGTGGGGTGCAGTCTTGCTGGGCCCCCTTAGATGGGCATAGTTGCTGGTAGGAGGCACAGGCCTGGCTCAGTGCCCAGTTGCGGTGGGGCAGCTCAGGCAGTGCCTGGGCTTCCAGCAGGTTCTGGCAGCTTGGGGGCACAATGAGGGGCACGGCTGGTGCTGTAAGGACAGCAAGGCTGTGGGCATCTCTTTGTCCTCCCTGCCCACCTCCACTCAGGTGACCCTGGGGATCCACTCTGGAGCATATGGGAAAGGGGCATGATGAGGCTGTGATGTTGGCATGGTATTGTAGGGTCTCCTGAGTTCCGGGATATGTTTTGGGGGAGATCTCAAGGGAGGAGACAAGGGATTGGACAATGTTTTGGGTAGGGCTCCAGGTGATGTTTGGGTAGGTTCCAGGAAGGATGGAAAACTGCTTGGGTAGGGTCTCTGGGGAGGGTTTTGGTAGTGTCTTTAGTAGTTAAGATGTGTTTGAGGAGTCTGAGCACAGTTTTCTGCCCAGGCTATGGCCTATAGGGTAAAGCTGGGGATACTGTTTGAGTTGGGTCTTGGGGTGTCATTTTGGCAGGGTTTCTTGGAAGCTAGGTGGTGCTGTGATAGAGACCCAAAGCGATACTTGGGCAGAGTCTCCAGACATGGACCCATGTTTGTGTAGGGTTTCCTGGGCTTAAGGTGGTATTTGGATAGGGACCATGGGCTCTGTTTGAATAGAATCTTATGGGGATGGGGCAATGGAGCCTAAAGTGCTGTAACTTACGTGGGCAGTGGTGGGTGATGTTGCTGCATGGGGGGAAGAGGCAGGGGGCACAGAGCCCACAGGCCCCTCGCTGCCGCTGCTGCTCGGCCAGTGCCTGCTCCAGAGCCAGTAGTGCACTCCTCAGTGCTGCCTCTAGCACCAACGTCCCCCGACTTGACAGTGCTGCCAGGCAAACACAGGGCAGTCAGACCCGCAGAGTCCCCACCACTGCCCCCCACTTTGGCCCTCACCCCACTTAATACCCCAATATCACCATGGCGGGAGCCAGACTGGGTACTACCTGTCACTTGTTGGCATTACCTAGGGTGACAGATATAAATGTCACTCACTGGTGGGGTTGGCACATGGTGTAGGGAGGATGTTTGCCTGGGCCTGTGTGTGCCTACTGCACATGGAGATCCTGTGGACACAGATGTGCAAACATGGGCATGGAAAAGGCTGTGAACCCGGGCAGAAGTGCCCGTGGGTGTCAATGTGTGTGCACCTCTGTGCACATCTATGCCCATGGCCTGGGTGTTTACTTGTGCATGTCCAGACCTGTGTGCAGGAGTCTGCGTGTTCATGTGTCCATGTCTGTGTGTCCATGTGCCTTTAGTGCTGGGTATGCCCTGTATGTGCATGTGCATCTGTACCTGTGCTCACTTGTACCCACACACAGTAGCCCTCCTGCTGGCCATGCCCTGGCAGAGGGTCCCTCAGGACTGAAATGGGTACCCAGGGCAGGAGGGAGAGCTGGTGGCTGGGAGACATGAACCACACTACTCCCTGCAACCCTAATGTCCTGAGAGCTACAAGCACCATTTGCCACCCAGTCCAGGCAACAGGTGCATGGAGTCTTTGCCAGGGACCTAGGCATCCTGCTTGCACTTCCCTCTTCCAGAGTGTCAGCTCCGGAGTTCTGGCTCCTACAACTACCCTCAGTGCAGCCAAGCCCTCCCGCAAAGATGCCCCCGTCCCCGTGCCCCACTGACCTTGCAGGACGCTGGCCGGCATGGGATACAGCCCCTGGCCCAGAGGGGCCCCCCCCACCAGATGCAGCAAAGGCAGCAGCGGCAGCAGCACAGGGGGGACCAGGCAGACCCCGAGGAGAGACACCCACGTCCTCTTCTCTCCTCGCTCCATTCCCGAGCGGGCAAAGGGGGGCAAGAGGGGGGAACCCCCGAAATGCCCGAGGCGGGCAACAAGGGATGGATATATAAGGTGCGCCCCGGGAGGTGGGAGGAGAGAAGAGGCCGGGGGGGGGGGAAGCACAAACAGGCGAGTTCATTAATGTCGCGCCAAGATGNGCCCCGGGCAGGGGTGACAGCGGGCGGGTGGGAACGCACCGGCGGCTGCGGGACGCGGGGGGCCCGGGCCGGGCGTGGGAGACCCGCCGGGGGCTTCAAAGGCGGGCAGCGGTCCGAGAGCGGCCGAGGCGGGGGGGGCGGGGCGGGGTGTGCGTGTGTTATTGGGTCGAGGGGAGCACGGAGCGCATGGTCCCTCTTCTCTGTGCCAGCACAACTCTGGCTGAACGGGTCGCCCCGGGTAGCTGTCCCGGAGGACCTCGTGTCCGGGGACCCTCCCAGCACCCCGTGTTGGCACTGAGGCCTGCGTTGCAGGAGAGAGTTTGTGCTCTGAGAGGATACCCGGGGCGAGGGGAGCAGGTGGAACCATTTGGCTAGGCATGAGGAGGACTACCCTCACCTGCTGGAGAGGGTCCTCCCCATGCCTGCAGCTCAGATTGTGGATGGTCCCACACTTTCGGCTTGTCTATGCCATCCTCCTGTGCCCATGAGCCCAGTCTTCAGTCCTCAAGCAGGGCAGGGTGCAGCTATATCGCCATCACCTCTTTAGAGAGCGAGTTCACCTGCCCCCAGCTCTGTTCCTGTTAGGGCCAGAGGTGCCTGGGTCCCCATGTTCTTTCAGGAAGTGTCTCTGTTAGAGAGTAGGGGCATCCATATCCCCATCTCTGTCCCTGTTAGAGGGTGGAGGGATTCTCAGGTCCTTGCGTCCATTCGGGGGGTGCCCTTGTTAAGGAGCAGGGGTGGGTGCCTGTGTCCCCATATTCCCTGGGGGACAGAAGGTGCCCGCGTTTCCATCTCTGTTCTCCTTAGGGGGTATCCACAACACGGTCTTTGCCCCCATTAAAGTGTCCGTGTCCCCATCTCCACATAGGGGCCGAAGGGTGCCTGTGCCACCATCTTTGTCCCCATTAGGGGCAGGGGCGCCTCCGTGCCCGCAGCCCCGGCCGTGTCGCTCTTTCCCCCACCCTGGCCCCGATGGTGCCAGCGGGGCTCGGACAATGCCGCCTCAGTGGCACATCAAAGGCTCGGCGTTGTCCGCGGCTGGCACGGCGACAGGCCCGCCGCAGATGAAAGCCCCGGCCCCGCCGGGCTCCCACCTCGGCTGTGGGGACACCGCGGGGGCACGCTGCGCCCCCGCCCCACGGGTGACGGCGGAGTTGGAGGGGGACACACGGACATAGCACTATCCGCCACGGTGTGTCCGCACAGATCCCCCAACTTGTGTCCGGGGGTCAACCGTTCGATGGACCGTGGGTACTAAAGGTCGATGTGGGGTTCACTCTCTGGCCTCACCGTGTCCCCCCCGTCCCGGCCCCGGTGTCGGTGCCAATCCCATTAACCTAATTGGCGAGGCGCTCGCGGCAGTGGGACCCCGGGGCTCAGGCAGATCCCAGCCCCGGCGGCGGGGAGGCGGGGGCAGGCAGCTTCGGGGGCACCGATTGTCCGGTAATTGGCGCGGGCAGCAGAGCCCGGCCGGCACCGGAGGGGAAGCAGGCACCGGAGGGGGTTGGGGCGAGCAGTACAGGGGTCCCTAGGGGTTTTCGGGGGAAGCTTAGAGGTACCGGGGTCGGCACTGGGGTGCTGGGGAGGTAGGGAAGAGTGGCACCAAGGCTAGTTTTGGGGCTCCGGGAGGAATGACGTGCGTCTCGGGGAGGCAGGGGAGGGTCAGTGCTCAGTGCCACCAGTGGGGAAACACAGAGAGAACAGGGGGGATTCGTGGTGGGAGGGGGGGTCGCTGGGGGTCACCATAGGCGTATTAGGCTGGCACATCTCTGGGGCTAAGGGGAGCGACCATTACAGGGGTACATCTGGGACCGGGGGCGGAGCAGCAGGCGGGGCCGGGGGCGGAGCCTTCTGGGGCGCGGGCGTGGTCAGACCGGGGCGGGGCTCAGAGGGTCGGGCCCGGGTCGGGCCCGGGTCGGTGGGCGGGGCGGCGGGAACTGGGGCCGGGTCCGTGCGGGTATCGAGGCCGGTGCGGGCCGGAGCCGTGCGGGGCCATGGCGAGCTCGGAGAGGAGTGCGCTGCTCACGTATCGCCTGTGCGGCGGCTCGGGTGAGGAGGAGCGGGGCCGAGCTGCCGCCGCAGCCACCCCCCGCAAGCTGCCCACCTTCCTGGGCGTCGTGGTGCCCACGCTGCTCTCCATGTTCAGTGTCGTCCTCTTCCTGCGCCTCGGTGAGTGCTGCCTATCTCCCCTCCCGGTCTCGGGCCCCTGAGGCTCACCGGCTCTGCCTAGTACCCTCCATTTGGGTCCTTTGTCCTCCCGGGGCCCCGCGTCCTCCCGAGGTCCCCCGCATCCGTAGCACCAATGCTCACCCCGAACCCTCCAGTCTTGAACCCCAGTGTCCTCCCTTTGCCCTCTAAGTACTGCCCCCCAAGCTCCCAGTCTAACATTCTAGTGCCCCTCCCAGGCTCCCTCAGTCTGGGTCACCAGTGTCCTCTCAGTGCCTTCCTGAGCCTCCCTCTCTGGAGTCCCCAGTGCTCCACTGAAATGTTGACCATAGTGCTCCCAATCTGGGGCCCCATTGCCCTCTCCTGAGACTCTCAGCCTGGAGTCCGAGTGTCTTCTCACTTTCCCCCTAGGCTGGGGTCCCAGTGCTGTGTGTCCCCTCCTGACCCCTCCGGTCTCCCCAGGACTCCCTGCTGTACCCGAAGGACAGTAATTCAGTCTGAAGCCCTAGTATCCCTGCGGCAGGATCCCTGTGCCTTCCCGGTTGCCTTCCTTAAATGGGATTTGACTGCCCTTGTGTGTTCCCCTGCCCCCGGTGCTAGGACCCAGCTGCTCCCCAGGTATCCCCCAGTGCCAGACTCCCACACCCCAGTACAGCAACCCAGTTCTCTATAGATTTACATGGTTTCCTGAGGACAGGACCCCATCGGGGGACCCATCGCTCCTCCCTCCCTGTGCGATTTGGATTGAGTCTGCTACTAGGCAACCTGGGAGGACTAGGGGAGCAGGCTGGGCACGGACTGGGGGAGGTAGCAGCCTTCTGGAGGGCCCTGGGTGAGGGATGTAGCAGCCCGACCTGGGGCAAGCAGTGCTCGCACTGGTCCGGGAACAGGGAAGGCTTTTCCGCTTTTACTTTCCGCCCACGAAAAGCCCGGGGCGGGAGTTGGCTGCGTGCCTGGAGGGCCCGTGGTGGGCTACAAACCCCTTCCCTGCCCGCGGAGAAGAGAATGCCCACAGCTCTCCCTGCCTTCGCTCACCCCCTCCTCACTCCCCTGCTTGGCATCCTCGCACCGGCTCTGACCCCTAACCGCTACCCCATGACGGGGACCCACCCACCCACCGGGGCTATGTTAGGGCGGAGGGGCCGCCGAGCTGGAAGGGAAGTGCGGGGCGGAGGGGGAGGGTGCTGCTGGGAAGAGGAACCGTCCCTCTGTGGCGGGGGCCATGGCTCCCCCTGCCGCCTCTGCCTCTCGTCCGCCTCCAACCCCCGCTGGACCTCCAGGGCGAGCAGCCCCTCCTGTTTCTCCCCGCACTACTTTTCAGGGCACCCCTTTACTTCCCTCCCTCCGCCACTCCACTCCGGCTTTCGGCACTCTACCGCCTTCCAGGGACTGCAGGAGGTGCCCCCGAACCCAGTTTGTCTCCCCCAGGGCTCCTTACGTGCCCCGGCCGTGCCCCACGACCCCCTTTGCTGTTCTCGGACATAGCTGCGGCCTGTGGCCGAGATGGACATCTCCTTGTGGCTGCGGGCAGCCCTGTCCTGCCCACAGCGCCAGGCTCTCTTCAACAGCCCGGACATGGCCCTGCGGGGAGCGCTGGGTGCTCTGTCCTCAAAGATACACACACAACAGGGAGTGGTGCCCCAGCTAGCAAGGATACCCTGGGCCTGCTTTTGCTTCCTGCTTTGCAGCCAGTAAGCAGGGTGGCAATGTGAACTCTGTGGGGAGCCTATTGGTTCCTGGTGCCCAAGCTGGGCTACAAGGCAGCCCCTGCCTGCTGAGGGTAGTCCTGGTGCCCTTCCCTACAGTGCTTCGGGCCCACGTGGGCAGTAGAGCCCCTGCCCTGTTTGATTGCTTTGTAGGTGTGCCCTCTAAACTGCCTGTGCCCAGGGTGTGCCCAAGCCTGATCCTAGCATAGCAGGAGGATAGAGATGCCCTGAGGCAGGGGACACAATAGCACTAGGTGCTGCTGCAGGTGGGAGGGAGCAGCACTCCAGGGTGCTTGGCAGAGAAGGGGGTGGTATCATGTCTGAGAGGACCTGTGGGCATGGGGGTGGGAGCAGCCCACGTGACTGAGTGAGGTGACCTCTGGGCAGTGGCTGTGCCCAAGGACCCTGTCCTGAGGGTGGTCCATGCCCAGCTAATGGGCACACTGACCTTTCCCCTGTCCTTGCCAGGGTTTGTGGTGGGCCATGCCGGGTTGTACCAAGCCCTGGTCATGTTTGTGGTGGCATACTTCATCATTGGCATGACGGTGCTGTCCGTGTGTGCCATTGCCACCAACGGGGCGCTGGATGCTGGAGGAGCCTACTGTATCCTTTGCTGTGGTGCTGCTGGGGCAGGAGAAGTGGGCCAAAACCGGGTGACAACCCAGTGGCCCTGGGATGCCTCACTGGGGCTGGGCCCACCTTGGCCTGGGAAGGAGTGGGGCCACTTGGTGGTGGTTTGGGCTGCTGACATTTTCCCTTGACTCAAGCAAGATATGATCAGCCGTGCCCTAGGACCGGAGTTTGGGGGCAGCATTGGGATCATGTTTTTTCTAGCCAATGTGTGTGGCAGTGCCCTCTACGTGCTGGGGCTGGTGGAGGCAGTAGTAGACAGCTTTGGGATCCCACCTGGTGAGTACTCCCATGTGTGGTGGCAGAGGACAGCAGTTGTCCCTTACCCAAGCAGCCCTAGCACCCTGCCAGGTGTGCCAAACACCATGCCTGACGCAGCCAGCACAGCTTACCCAACCCTCTGGCTAGTGAGTTGGTGCTTGTCATGCCTGGCATCAGCTCCCTATTATGGCCACTCTGAGCCCCACTGATCCTATCTTGTCTCTGCCCAGGGCAAAAAGCAGGCACAGGCATCCACATCCTGCCCCAGAGCTACTGGTATGAACTACTCTATGGCACTATCCTGCTGGCCCTCTGCCTCCTTGTTTGCCTCGTGGGTGCGTCCATCTATGCCAAGGCCACCTTCCTCATCTTTCTCATCGTCGCAGGCGTTCTGGGCACCATCCTCATCAGCTTCTTTGCAACACGGCCCATCGAGGTGTCCATCCTCCTGCCCAACCTCAATGGCTCAGAGACAAGGAATGGCAGCTTCACTGGCTTCTCCCTTGCCACCCTGCGAGCCAACCTGGGGGGTGAGGAGGCGCTTTCCCCACACGGCTCGCCATACCCATCATGACCCTGGCTCCACATTGACAGGGTCTCACTGGAGGGTGAGGGGAGCTTGTGGGCACAAAGCAGGTGCTGCGGGGAAGTTTCTCCTGTGGTTTGTGTATGGGGACATCGAGGAAAGGCCACCCCAGACAGCCCGTCACAGCCTGTGTCCATGTGTCCTGCAGGTGGGTACGATGTGGACTACACCACTGGGCAGGTGATGAGCTTCAGCTCTGTCTTTGCAGTGATGTTCAATGGCTGTACAGGCATCATGGCAGGCTCCAACATGTCAGGTATGGGCAAAGGGTGCTGGGCTGGGTGGCACAAGGAGTGGGAGCTGAGGCTGTGGGAGAACAGAGTGGTGTTTTGCCTATGGGCACTAATTCTGCCTGCTTCTTACAGGGGACCTGAAGCGCCCAAGCTATTCCATCCCACGGGGCACCATCTCTGCTGTGCTCTTCACCTACCTTGTCTACAACCTGTTGGCTTTTCTCATGTGTGCCACCTGTGACAGGTATGGCACCCAATCTCCTTGCCACGGCCATCAGCGCTAGGGTGTGCTCATTGACCTGAGCCAAGGCAGATGCCAGCATGTGTGTATTTCTCTCCAGGACCTTACTGCAGAAAGACTATGGTTTCTTGCGTGACATCAGTATCTTCCCACCCCTAGTCACTGTGGGCATCTATGCTGCCACCCTCTCTGCAGCCATGAGCAACCTCATTGGGGCATCTCGCATCCTCTATGCCCTAGCTCGGGATGATCTCTTTGGTGAGTGCCTGGAGTGCACTGGCACCCACTAGAGCCTGCTTGGCAGGCTATCCCTACCAAGGACCAGCCTTGGCACCAAGGAACCCCCTTCTTGGTGTGTGAGTGATGCTTTGTGCATTAGTGTGTGCCCATTTGGATCACCTGTGTGCCGTGGTGTTTGCCTCTACCCCAGCACCCGAGGTGGGGACAGGGCTCCTGGCTGGCAGCCAGGCTTATGAGTGCCCACAGGGGTGTCCCAGCCCAACCTCCCCTTTCTGCCCACAGGCCGGGCACTGGCGCTGGCCAAGAAGACATCTACCAGTGGGAATCCAGTGATGGCGGTGATCCTCTCCTGGTTGGTGGTGCAGGTGAGTTTGCTGGTGGTGCTTCTTTCACTGGATGAAAGTGGGTTGGCACCTCTGCCAGGCATTATGGAACTTGGTGTGTCCCCCTGCCCCTGGGTATTTCCCTTGAGCCTCCTGCACAGATGTCCTGCTGCAGCTGTGTCCTTCCCTCCCTGGGCCCATGAAAGAAGGATAAATCTCAGTGAGGGGCAGGCATTCCTACCTGCGGTGTGCCCCAGGCTTGGCAGGGATGGCTCAGGCATGTACTGGGGGAGCCATCCCAGGGGGGTTCATTTACCCTGTGCCCCCCTGTTCTGTCTGCAGCTGGTGCTCTTCTCTGGGAAGCTCAACACCATTGCAGGGGTCGTGACCACCTTCTTCCTGCTTGTTTATGCCACTGTCAACCTGGCTTGTCTGGCACTGGAGTGGGCATCAGCCCCAAACTTCAGGTACTCATGAGCACAGGGGAGGGGGGCTGCTCTGAGATTTTTAGGAAGAAGTTCTTTACAGTGAGGGTGGTGAAACACTGGAACAGGTTGTCCAGGGAGGTTGTGAATGCTCCCTTCCTGGAGGTGTTCAAAGCTAGGTTAGTTGAGACCTTGAGCAACCTGTTCTGGTTGGAGGTGTCCCTGCCTATGGTGGGGAGTTGGAACTGGATGATCTTTGAGATCCCTTCCAACCTAAACCATTTTATTCTAAGGTGATGGGCAGGCCCTTGTCTATCCAACTGTCTGCAGTTCCCCTGCCATCTGTATGCCTGCTGCCCCTCTGTGGGTGCACCTGTCTCCTGGGTATTAATGGGAGCAAAGACATCTCCATCCCTGGAAGGGGAGAAGGGGACAGGTCTTAGTATGGCACTGACTTGGCACAGTCCCCATGCCGTAGCACTGCCTTGCTGAGCGGGTGAGATAAACCTGGGGTACCACCCACCCCCTCTCCTTAAGCTTTACAAAGGTAATATTTATAGCCTGTGCCCGCCCGGCATCCCCCGGGCAGCTTGCCAGGCAGTGATGGAGCCCACTTTCCATTAGTGCTAATTAAACTAACGGAGAAAGAGGAGGGAGAGGGATCCTAGGTGGGGGGAGCAGAAAAGATCTTCCAGGAAGGAGTGTGTGTGGCAGGCAGCCCTAGTGCGAGGCATGGGGTACCCTGTCATGGGGCCAGCCTGGCAACACCGCCCAAATTTAATGGGAAAGTGGCATGGCAGGTCAGCTGCAGGGAGCCTGATCCCCTTCCTGATCTATGCCTACTGCCCTTGGTGCAGCGTGCTGCAATGCCAAAGCAGGGAGAGTCCCCAAGGTGGAACATAGGCAATGCCTGATCAGAGCTGGATGGCAGTGTCATGAGGGTGCCCCAGAACACCCTGTTCCTGAGAGGAAGCTGGCATCTATGCCAGTCCGGGGTTTGCTCCCTCCTTGCTGCTCTCTTGACTGTGCATGGATAGGGCAGGCTCGGTGCCTGGGAGGAGGCTGCTGAGGTGGGTGGTGATGATTCGTTCGCTCACCCCACATCTGGAGTTGCCCATCCCCTTCTCACACTGAGGTCTTCATTAAGCCCAGCAGAAAAGGATTTTAATTACCTTTCAGCAAAAACAACAATTAGAGAAAATAACAGCTTCCCGCCTCCACTTCCCTGTGCCAAGCTGAGTGGACACCGCAGCTGCCAGCGCTGCCACATGCTGCCCAACGCTACCTGGCCCTTTGGGCGTGCCGGGGCAGTGCCAACCTGTAAACATCATTGCCTCTCTTTGACAGGGGCTGCCAGCAAGGGGCTGCCCAGTGTCCACAGAAGTACCAACTTCCCTCTGTTCCATGTCTTACAGGCATCTGGGGTTCCCAACATGCTCTTGACTGGCACAGTGGGGTTCAGTGGGTGTTGCTGGTGTGGTTTGTTGGTGCAGCTCCCTTTTTCATGCCTGCCCTGCAGCTGGTGTGGGAACCATGTGGTAGCAGGTATCTTGTTTTCTCCAGGCCCACCTTCCGGTACTTCACCTGGCACACATGTCTGCTGGGCATCGCGGGCTGCTGTGTCATGATGTTCCTCATCAGCCCTGTGTCAGCCTCAGCAAGCCTAGGCTTCCTCCTCCTCCTCCTCCTCGCCCTCCACTACCTCTCACCGAGCAGCACTTGGGGCTACATCAGCCAGGCTCTCATCTTCCACCAGGTGAGCCCTGTCCTCTGTAGCTGTCCCTTGATGGGGCGCAGAGCTGGCATGCTCAGGATGGTGTGCCTGTGGCCAAGGTACTGTGTCCTTTTAGTGGCAGCCCTGTGGGTGGTTTGTTGAAGGAAGGAAAGTTCTTCACCTGCTGCCCTCGCTCCCTCCAGGTGCGGAAGTACCTGCTGATGCTGGATGTACGGAAGGACCATGTCAAGTTCTGGCGCCCGCAGATGCTGCTGATGGTGCAGAACCCACGGGGCAGTGCCCGCCTCATTGACTTTGTCAATGACCTCAAGAAGAGTGGCCTCTATGTCCTGGGGCACGTTGAGCTGCAGGACTTGGGTGAGGATCTGCACTGTTTCTGGTGCTGGGCTCCAGGAGTCATTAGGGTGACACTTCTGCCCAGCTCATGAGTGGGCACATCAACGTTTGGGGCACACTTAGGCTTAACTTGCTGTGGGGAGCTTAGGTGGCTTGTGTCTGCCCCGTGCCTTCTCTGCACACCTTTCACACGTGTGCCACAAGCTTGCACACGCATGTGCTTGAGTCTTTGTCTCCGCATGTGTGCGTGGGGCTCCTGCACATGTTAGTGCTGGTGTGTGCAAGTGGTAGATGCCGCCCAGGCTCTTCTGGGCCCCTGTGCAGCACTGTTCCATTGCACAGGTCAATGCCTGTGCACAGCCAGCGCACGTGTGGGCATGAGAGAGCCTTGCACACCTGTGTGCCTGCATCCATCCTCACCTCGTGCCTGTGTGCCCACCTTCTCCAGGCTGTTGCCCCGTGATGTGTGTGGGTGTGCACATGCATGCTTCCTGTCCCACTTTGTGACCATCCCTGTCCCCACCACAGCGGACACTTGGGCTCTGCTCCCCACTTCGCCCCCCTCTGCCGTTGCCATGGTGACTAATGGCCTGAAATTGGGGAGGGGGATGGGACCGCCTGGATACTTTTTGTATATTTCTGTATAATTTTGCATCTCTGGCTGGAAACACCTGCATCCACCTTCCCCATCTCATGGGTGCTGGGGTGGGCACAGGGGCTGGTGCTGGTTTGGGAGCAGGGTGGCAGTGTGCTGTGGGGACGCCAGAGTGAGCCCTCAGTATGGGGTACCTGACCCCCTGATGCTGTTCTCGCTCCCTACCCCAGACATGCTGCCCTCAGACCCACTGCAGCCCCAGCAGGACTCGTGGCTGAGCTTAGTGGACAAACTGAACGTCAAGGCCTTCGTCAGCCTCACCCTTGCGCCCTCGGTGCGGCACGGTGTCCGGCAGCTCCTCTTCACCTCTGGCCTTGGTGAGTAGCTCTTGAGCTGGGAACAAGTGAGGGTCCACCCTGCTTGAACCTGCAGAGTGTGAAGTGCCAAGGGGTTTGGAGGCAGATGGGTCATGCCAAAGGCAAGTTGGAACATGGTGGCATCTGTGGAGTCAGTGTTGAAGGGCTTGAAGACACCTGGATGGGCAACACCAAAGGGTTGGAAGCATCTGGTATGAGCAAGTGCAAGAGCCAAGCTGGGTCTTGGAGAGGTGTTGGGTGGGCTATGCCCAAGCCGAGTTAGTTCTTGGGCATCTGAGGGGTCTGGAATCACCAGGGTGAGCAATGGTGAAGCCAAGGTAGGGTTTTTTGACACCTGCAGTGCTAGGGGGACTGGTAGGGCCCTCCAGCTCTGCTGAGGGGGCTGCCATGGTCTCTCTGGCAGGTGGGATGCGCCCCAACACCCTGGTGTTGGGCTTCTATGACGATGAGGCACCGCAAGATGGTCTAGCCCGGCACCCTGCCTTCACTAGTGCCCGTGAGGAGGTCCCTCTGAGCTTTCCCCCAATACGGGCACCCACCGCCCCCAAACTGCTGTCACCCCGGGAGTATGTGGGCATTGTGGCCGATGCTCTGAAGATGCTTCGCAATGTGTTGCTGGCCCGGCAGCTGGAGAGCCTGGACAAGGCCTGGGAGCTGCGGAGGGCAGCCAGCCCCCCACCCACCATCCATGTCTGGCCCGTCAACCTACTGCGGCCTGACAGCGCCCGCTACGCTGACACCTGCAGCCTCTTCCTGCTGCAGATGGCCTGTGTCCTCAACATGGCACGGGCCTGGCGCCGGGCACGCCTGCGCCTCTTCCTCTGCGTGGAGGCGGGTGCCATGCCTCATGCCCAGGAGGAGAAGCTACGCCAGCTCCTCAAGGACTTGCGCATTCAAGCCCAGATCCAGTTGGTGCCGTGGGACGTTGTCACTCGGCTGCACTGGCAAACCCACAGGGGTCCCCCCGGAGGGCCGGCACCTGCTGGAGAGGAGGAAGAAGGGACAGTGAACTTCCCTGCCAACACCACCCAGGTGTCAGATGAGTATGTCTGTGCTGCCAACAAACTTGTCCTGGAGCAGAGCCCTGCGCCAGCTGTGCGTTTCCTCTACCTGCCACGGCCACCAGCTGATACCAGCCTCTACCCTCTCTACCTGCACCAGCTGGAGCTGCTCACTCGCGGGCTGGGCCCCACTGTGCTGGTGCATGGGGTGAGTGCTGTCACCAGCACCCAGCTGTAGGACATCCTCCGGTTCCCCCCTGGCTCCCTGCCCCCTCTTTCACCCAGTGCCTTCAGCAGCCCAAGCCTGGTGATGTCCCCAGCCTCAGTGTCCCCACCTCAGCAGGCAGGGAGGTGGCAGTGCCCCATGCTGAGAGGTGGGTGGGGTGTTTTTTTGAGGGGTGTCTCCTGCAGAGAATTAAAGCTGTCCTGGCAGGATCCGGGCACAGCCCTGGCACCAACCAGGCAGCACAGTGCATTCATGGTGCCTTTTCTTTGTGGTAGTGGCAGGGAATAGTGAGGTCCCAAAGAGTGTCAAGCACTGGGAGCCCCAGATGGCTGCTGGGAGCCCTTGGTTGCACCCAGCACCAACCCTCCTTGTGCTTCCCTCTTCCTGCAGCCCTCAGCTGCTCCTCCGCCAGCTCTCCTCTGGGCTCCCAGCCAGCAGCAGGGATTGATTAAAGGCAGCCTCGACCTTGGTGCCCCAGCTCCCCGCCATCTTCCCTGCCTTTCATTAGGAAAAATTAAATGGGATGGGGTGGGGGAAGGGAACCTGGATGCCTGAGTTCCCTACATGAGGCTGGGGGCAAGCAGCTGACTGTTGGCCCTAATGGCTATGAGGTATGGCACCCCCAATCCTGTTCAGTGCTCCTGGTACTGCAGTGTGGGATACCCAGATGCTTTTATCTGTGCACACACACCCTGATACGGAGTCTGAGCCCCTGGTTGGGACAGGGAGGGGTGCTGACCTTGCTCTGGGACCTGCCTCGTGGGGCATTGCCATCTCCCTACAGCCATCATGACCTCCACAGGGGACCTGGCAGTGCCTCCTGTCTCCTCCTTATTGATTAGAGGAGGGCAGGAAATTGCATAGGTGCTGGGTAATAAATCCATCGGGTGCCTGGCAGGTGGGCAGGATGCCCAGGTGCTGCCTGATGGATCACTTCTTATTAGCCCTGGCTCAAGGGGGAGGGGCTGCTCCAGACTGGGCTCCAGTGAGGGGTATAAGTGTGGCACTGCTGCCTATACCTGCTCTCTCCAAGCCTGGCACAGCCAACTGGCAGTTCTGCTCAGCTAGAGGCTGGCTGGGTGTTACTTGAAGAGGGGAAATAGGGAGAACACTCTTACTCCTCCACATTTTGCAGTGCAGATTTGTGACCAAATCCCCACCCTGGCAAGTGTGCTGAGGGCTGTGGCTGGCTTTGCTCCCCGCTGTGGGAGGTAGGTGCCCCAAGGTAGGCACCGTGTGGCCCGCAGCATTTATTTACAAACAGACAGGAGCTGGCACAGGCCAGCCGGGCACCAGCGGGACCCAGCGGCCTATAATGTTAATTATCACCACGTAATTAAAAGCCCATAAAAAGCCTCACACTTCATTAAATTAAAGCTTCCCCGCACCGTGCCGCCGGGCTCCAGCAGAGTTAACCTTGGCCATGCCAGGCACCAGCTCCACTGCAGCTGGGGACCCATGGCTGGGGCTGTACGGGACACCCCACACCCCCCGCCCCATACTTTAGGAGGGTGCAGCACTGCAGGGGCATAGCCCAATGCCCTTCATTGCCCCTGGACACGCATGGGGACACCAGGCTGCACCCCATGTTGCATCTGTGATGCTGTCACCCCTGCAGCCACACTGTCACATGCACTGCAATGGCAGGCAGGGGCTGACTTGGGCACACGTGCACTCCCAGATGTGCACATGCAGCACGCATGGTGCCAATGGCAGCTCTGGGGTGCGGCAGCTCCAGCATACAGCACCCACTCAGCACACACCTACACAAACAGCATTTCTTCCTCCCTCCTAACATACAGACATGCAGACGCACAGACGCACTCTGCGTCTTCTCAGGGCCATGGGGAGAACACCTATCTGTACCTGCTGCCTCTGTGTCTTGGTTTTCCCGAGGCTGGGCAATGCTGAGGGCAGGGGAGAGGGCTACATGGGGGACCTCCAAAAGTGGTGGCTCTGCACCCCTCTGACTGAGTGCCCTGTGTTATGGGGTCTGTGTTTGGGGGGATATAAAATGGGGTGGGGACCCTCCCAAGACCTGAGGAGGGGAATATGTGCACAGGTGTGTGTGTGTGTGTGTGTGTGTACACATTAAGGGGGGATAGGCATGGAGGCGTGGCCTGGGTGTGTGTATGTGTGTGTGCACAGAGTTGGGGGCTGCTGTGCTGGGTGCACAAGGGGTGTCTGTGTGTGCACATACATTGGGGGTCTATATATACCCACCCTGAGGCATAACGCACTGATGTGCACAAAGGGCTCAAGACAAGGTGGGAAGGGGAGCACACACATCTGTGAACAGCAGGTGTGCAAACTGGCACGTGTGTGCCCAGCATCCCCAGGCACTGCTGCCAAGCGGGGCCTTGGGCAGGGGCTGGCCGAGGGGCTGCAGGGGGCGGGCGTCAGTGAGTGCCCCTGTCCCGGCCCCGCGGGGGTGGGCAGCCAACGGAGCCTCGGCTATTTCTTGGAAATTTCGCAGCATTCATTTCAGTGCAAATAAAAGCTGTCATTGCCGGAGAAATGATACTGATCGGGGTCTGAAAAGACAGCAAATTACCCGCCTGAAAATGCACCGCTGGAAAAAAATGCATATTAAACACACAAAAAGGCACTTTGCCATCAGCCGCGCTTCCCCCGCCGCTCCAGAATAACCACACTTTACATAATTCTCCCTCTCCACCTCCGAATTAATTTCGCAGACAGAGGCAGAGGCAACCCTCTGACAATAGTGGATGGGAGACGTGGCGGCGGTGGCGGGGAGTGGGGCTGGGGAGCCGCCTGGCTCTGGGCTGGGCTCGCCGTGGGTAACAGGATACCAGGGCTGAAGCTGGGGGCCACCGAGGGGCTTGAGGGGACTGAGGTGGTTGGGAGGGTTAGCTCTATGAGTGAGGGTAGTGGGTGCTGGGGTGGATGTACTCACCTGTGGGGTGGAGTGCTGCCCCCTCTTCCCCTTTGGGGTGCTGGGGGGTGGGTCCCTTAGGGTGGAGTTTATGGGGTGATACCCACTACAACGGGCACATCTTGGGCCAAGGGTTTCCTATGAGAGACCAACTCTCACCTATTAACAGTGGGGTGAGCCTGCCATGTGCCCACTCAGGGAGACAGGTTGGCAAGTTCTGGTGGGGTGCTCATACCAATGCGGCAGGGATACAATTCTCGTCACTGTGAGGCTGTCCACCTAGAGTGACACACCCTCCCCCCCCCCTCCTCCCCGCCCCCCCCAACCAAACTAGCACCCCTCTAAGAAACTCCCCAGGTATCTACACTGTTGAGCATAGGGGTACCATGCCCAGCACTCCAAATCTGTCAAGCGGGAGCAGCGAGTGCAGTGGGAGTCCAGCAGTGATTGGTGGTGGGGGTGGTGGTGTTCAGCTGGCCGGGTGCTTGGCACTGAGGGGCTGCTGAAGGGGCAGGTAGGTGGCGGAGGTTGGCACCACACTGCTTTGCATTTTCAATGACAGACCCATGCCGGGTGCTCGGGAGAGTGGAAAAATCTTATTTGTCACCTGCTGGCGGTGCGCCGAGGCTCCCGCGCCGCAGCTAATCTTGGGGAAAATGAGGATGCCGGCAGGGTGGCCCGTGGGAAGAGACAGCGGAGTGGGGCTGGCGAGACGGGTGCTGCCCTCGGCCCTGCTCGGCACTGGAGCCGTGGCCCGAAGGATGCGCCGGACCCTGGCATTGCACCAGCCTGGTGATACCTAGCATCATGACACGGACTCATCCAGCTGGGCCTTGTGGGCTGGACAGCCCTTATGGGCATTCTGGGGCGAGTGCCCTGCACCCCCAGCCTTGTCTGCAAAGGCACAACCTCTTTTCCTTCCATCCCAGCTTCAGGCGCAGCTGCTTGTCTCCTGTGCCCGCTCCACAGGTTGGCACTGCCCACACATCCTTTTGAAGCACTAGGTGGAGATTTCTGGGGGGAGTCAGATCCTGGAAATGGGTGCAGGCACCATCTGATGCCCTGTATCTACAGTCAGGTGCTTGTCCTGCACTTGCTGTACCCCACCTTCTTGAGATGCCAGCTCCTGAGGGACGCTGCAGCGCTCTGCGGCCGGCTCAGATTTATCCATTATTTTATATCCACACGCCTTTAATTTTTACAGCCCTGTTGGAGCAATACCCAGTGCTGTTAATAATGCTAGCCCCCGCCCCCCCGCCCCCTGTGTGTATCCATCATACCCTCACCAAGGTGCCAAGCAGGTCTCAGGGCTGAGTAAGTGCAGGCATGGGGAGGCCAGGGCATGGCACCTAGGTGGGTTGGGCTCATAGAGGAGCCTGGGGCCAGGTTGCATTCTCCTTTTGCACCTCACTGGTGCCTGACTGTTTGAGGTGTCCAAGCCAAGGACATCTCTCCAGTGGGATTCATGGAGCCACTCTGATCTGGTGGGTGCCCCAGGAACGCTTTGCTGCAGCACTCAAGAGTGAGCGTGCCAAGGTCTGGAAGCTGGATGGCAGTGCATGTCAGAGAGAGAGTGTGTGTGGGCACTGTGCATCTGTACTGGTATGTACCAACGTGCACAGTTGTACATGTGTGCCACTACCTGTGCATGTGATGTTGTATGTCTTGGTGCTGGAGTAGGCACTTTGCCCAACACCCCTGGCACCCCACAGTGTCCTAGCACTGAAGGGCACAGCCTCAGCTGCCCAAGACAGCAAGAGCTGTGCCTGGGGCCAGGCCATGGTGCCCAAAGGACAAAACAGTGGGTCCCTCACCAGCCAATCAACCCATCCCATGTCAAGCAGGGTCCCCATGATATGTGTAGCACAGTACCCAGTATGTGCTGCCTGGGGCTCCCACCCCAGCACCCAGGAAGACCAAGTGCCCCCTCTGAGCACCCGGGATGGTGCAGGCATGGAGGTGGGGGCCAGTGTGGCAGGGCACCCCAAGTATGCCAGGCCTGCGTGGCTGTGCAGGGGGCTACAATGGGCAGTGGGAATTGCTGAGTTATAAATCTCCAGGCTGGCCCCCCCACCGTGGCAGAGCAGCTCACGATATTTATGTTGGGGATTTATCTGCAATGCAGTTTAATATTCCCAGACCTTCATGTGTGTGTTTGAGTGTGTGAGTGCACAGCCCCTTCCCCATGCCACCCCCCTGCCACCCTTTGCCATCTCCATACCCGTTCATTCACCCGGAGCCTCCCAGGTCTCATACCCTGCCCACCCAGAGCCCTTTCCCCTTGCACCCATTCTAGCAGGACTGGCCTGGCCGTCCAGGGTGCCCGGGCAAGTCAGGGGATGCCAAGCCTCCGGGATGCTCCTGGCACAGCCCACTGGCCATGTCCACTCATGCCTTTCTTGGATGCTGGGCTACCAGGGGTTGGCAGCAGGGTGCCCGGACGGGGGATGCTAGGTAGTGTGGCACTGCCATGTCCATTCGTGGCAGCCTCCCGAGGTGAGGGGCCCGGGGAGCCCCCCTGCCCTGCCTCCTCGCCGGCGGGGATGAGGTAAGGCTGGCGAGTGGCACTGGGCTGCTCCATTTGCATAATAATCTCGTTAATGGATCCTGGCCTGCGGGAGAGCCGGGCTGGAGACACCACCCCCTCCCCGCCCCGCTGCCTCCCTCCGGCCCCGCCGCTCCGCCAGCCGCGGCGCGGGGCGCGGAGCGGAGCGCAGGGCGCGTAGCCGGACGGGCAGCGCCGGGCTGGCCCGACAGCAGCCCCAGGAAGCCTACTGACGTCCCCCTAGCAAGCCGGTGAGCACTTCCGAGCACCCCCCGAGATTCCGGGCAGCGTCCCCGAGCATCCCGAGCAGCGTCCCCCAGGTGTCTCGGCGAGCAAGCGGTGAGCGACCCCCCCGAACAGCCGCGAACATCCCGGGCAGCATCCCAGGGAACATCCCCTGAGCAGCCCCGAGCAGCTCCGGGAGCAACCCCCAGCCTGACGGCGAGCACTCCGCGAATATTCACTC